>JALBCR010001872.1:97500-142366 GCA_030710515.1 Abscondita cerata
TAGTTAAAAATAATTAATTACTACTTACGTGCTGAAATGAGTTATGTAAGAAGGTGTCAATTGGGACTACTAAAACGTCGACACTTTTCATTAATTAATTGTATAAAATATTTAAACATTTAAAAATTGTTCGTCTTACAATGAAGGACTTGTAGTAATAACGTCGGTTTTAAAGCAAGTAGAATGTCATTGAAGATAATTAACTTCGTCGTACTTGTGTCCATCATTGTCGTATTGTAAATGTGGTCTACATTACATTTGCTTATTTTATATTTATGTACGGTGTTAGCACTCCGACAAATATGTCAAAGAAAAACTAATTTGTTTTGATGAACAAGATTTCAAAAATTTAATGTAAAAAAAATTGCAGTGACATAGTTTAGAAGTCTAGTTTACTTGCTGGTTGAGAGTTTTTTTTTATTTTTACACAACAACACAAAAAAAGTTAGAAAAATACTCCGTTAGCGGGAATTCTATTACTTTCTTAAAGACATTAAAAATTAACCAACAGTTTATAGTTTTTAAGAGTCGTGGACACATCGCCGAATGGACATAACGTCGAATGGACACTACACCGAAACTTGGACACAACGCCGAAACGAATTATTAGACATATCGCCGAAACTAGGACACAACGCCGAAATCACCTGCTGGACACATTGCCGAAAATGAACACAACGCCGAAATCAGTAATTGGACATATCTTCGAAATGTAGACACAACGTCGAAAACCAAAAGCTGACACCACGTAGATCGGATATTGATTAAAACAATTTTTTAAAGAAAAAAATTGTAATATATGTAACCTATCAACCAAAACCGTTTACCCCCGATCACATGAAAACAACTTACATTGATTAAAACAAATTTAAGTGAAAAAAAAGTGTTTTTGAATACCTTAATATTAATTCCTCTTAATACGAAAAACACGTCAGTTTTTGTTTTTCTACGTTGTGTCCAGATTCGACGATATGTCCAATTACTAATTTCGACGTTGTGTCCTTTTTCGGCATTGTGTCCAGCAGGTGATTTCTGCGTTGTGTCCAGTTTCGGCGATATGTCCAATAATTGTTTTCGACGTTGTGCCCAAGTTTCGGCGCAGTGTCCATTCGACGTTATGTCCATTTGGCGATGTGTCCGAATTCCGTTTTTAAAAAATTAGCTAAACACTTATCGTCAAATTTGAACTTCATCTATTGGGTCAGAAACACACTAAAAGTCTATCCGGTTCCGTCTTAAGTAACTTACAATAAAACCTACCATTTTCCGTGCAACATTGCTAATTGAACTGAATATGCCTTTGAAACGAAGTTTTCCTAAAAGCTAATCTAGTTTCTTCGAAAATTGTGGAATTGTTGTCAGTGTGCAGAAAGCAAACAATCTTCCAATTATTAAACAAAGACAAAAACCCCCCTAATGTTAATTTTTTTTTAAGTCAATCTCTCCAGTCACCTGCCGAGTCGGCCTGCATTTACTTAATTTCTCAGTTTTATTCATTATTTAACTTTCTACTATTTTTAAATCTTATATACAACTGTTTGTACGAATCTAAAACTAACAAAAGCTTAACAACAATATATAAGTACTTATAATTAAATATAAACACTTTTTCTTAATACTTACATACCTATAAAATTAGAGAATGTTGAACCATTGTTACTTGTTAGTTATTCGTAAGGTGTTTTTAAATTTGACTAAAAAAGAAATATTTGCAGTGACTAGAAAATGGGACCAAGAATTATGTAAATAAAACAAAAAATGAAGATAAATTAGATTTAAAGGTGTTTTCCTTCTAGGTGCAGGTAGTATAAAAATAACCGTCTAAAATTACATCAAAAGCCGACGTTGCGCCCAAGCTTGTGAGAGCTTTATCGACGCTAAAGGTAGATTATAAACCCATGCAGGTCACGTAATTTAAAATAAATTATCAAAGGTTGATGATGTCAATTAGAATTAAAAATTAATAAATTATATAAGTCAGACACACACAAACGAACGAATAAATAAAATTCTGTCCGGTTTTTGTCCGGATTTTTAAGTAGATTTGTCCGTGTTTTTAAATTTAAAAGATAGCAACTCTGAGTGGCGCAACCCTTCGATTTGTGAAATTTTTGCAATCACTTTGACAGTAATTGTTTCATTTATTAAGAACAGGTCAAAATTATCATCGAATTGATAACCTCTTATTCGTCTTTGTTTTTGTATTTCAGCGTGCTCATGAATTGAGTACGTTAACTTGAAATGTTTTTTATTTTAATTTTATTGTACATATATTAATAAGTGTTGATTTTGTAAGAATGAAATATATACTTGCGATCTATAAAATAGTTCTGAGTTTTTTAAACATTAAAAATTTTTAACTACTAAACATACTTCCCTAGCTGCTAGAGTTCTTAAAAAATCGCAATTTACCATACCTTTTTCAACGGACTTTGTACCTTAATTTTATGAAAAAAGTCAAGCCTTTAAGTTTTTGCATTGTGAGGAATGGCCGTTTTGAAATAAACAGTCTACACCTTTCTTAATTTAAATTGCATCTTTAATGTGTAATAAATGCACTAAAACCAAAAGTAACAAACTTTCATAACATAAAACAAAACTTCGCCCCTTGACAGACTTAACATAAATGCATTACGGAAGTACGCTTATAGAGCAGGAACGTAACCCCGGTCACCCTGTAAACGCGCCAAATTTAAAATTGAAAAGTTTGAGCCTTACAGTTCGGCTATCCCGACTTACGATCATAGATAAACAAACTGTGTTTAGACCCGACCGAAATAGTTTTAGTCAAACATCATGTCCATTGTCGATGTACGCAGAATGTAAATCCGGCAGGTATTTTAAATAGACAATTTTTAATATTGATTTATTACAAATTAAAATAAATTTGTGTGTATTTAAAAAGAAACCAATGAAAAAACAAATACATTTGAATATACCTGTGTCCCGGAAAATCTGAACCATTCTTTTAACATGGTGAATTTGGAAAGTCCGATTTATATGTCCCCAAAGTGTTTTTAAGAAATTTTCAATATCAGAACACTTAACTACTAGAAAATGTTTTGCGTAATAATTTATAAAAATTTAACCCAAAAATTTCCAAAAATATTTAATAATATTTCAAAAAGTACGAGGGTTCAAATCGGAGTCTTTTTTTTCTTTTGATTGTATTATTTTAGTATGTTTGGTTAAATTTTAGAAATTATTACGGAAAACGTTTTCTAGTAGACATTATTAAGTGTTTTGATAGTGGAAATTACCGAAAAACACTTTGGGGACATATAAATCGGAGTTTTCAAATTCCCCATATTAAACAGAATCCTTCAGATTTTCCAAAACACACGCTATAATTTTTTTATGAATACAAGAATATTGTATAATAATGTTAAAAGCTAATATATAGCGCTTTTTAAAGTACCTAATATAACTTAAAAAGATGCAAATTTGAAAACAAATCTAGCTGCAGATAATAAATTTACTTTTAATTAAGGTTTTAAGACATTATTTCATTAAAACTAAATTTCTTTTACATTTGAAATTTGTTCACAATAATTGTTCAATTTGTTAATGTCAATTCTTTTATTTTATTGTCTACGTCTACGTTTCTAATGTCTATCCACTTAAAAATTTTATTAATATTGGTTACCCCGATTCTAAAATAAAATAATACGAATTTATTTGCAGATTTTTTGGTAAGGATTTTCTGAACATTACTTACTACCAATGCATATTTCAGTTAAAAATGTATGCCTTATCTCAATGCATTCTTAACAAATTATGATAAGTATTTTGTCTGTCCGGAGAGTAGCGACCCATACGCCCATGTTTCAATTAATTTATGCTATGGCAAAAGAGAACTTGTAAGAAGAAAACTTTGACAATAATAATAATTATAATAAATTCTTTTAAACAATCTAAATAATCTTTGCTATCGTCCTGTATACAAAGAGTTCCTGTGAGCAACAAAATTGTTAATTTAATTATGAAATTCAAAAAGCCAGATCAAGGATTAACTTTTCTCACACTTCCAAAGAATCCTGGTTAAGTTTGGGGGCGGTGAATAAAACTAAAATTACCAACGTAAAATAGACGTTTCAAAAAGCATATTGCCGAAGAAAAAAATGCGGATTATTTGGTGATTTTGCCAAAAAAAAAATATTAAAATTCCAAAATTCACGCACTATGAAGTTAAAGTTATACTTTCCACCTACCTTTTCGCTCTTTGTGAAGAAAATACGTATTGTTTTTAAAGAAAAAAATTGTAATAACTGTAACCTCGCAACTAACGCCGTTGACCCCCGATTAAATAAAATGACCCCCGATCACATAGTAACAACTAAAATTGATTAAAACGAATGTTACTTGAAACAATAGTTTGTTTTTGAATTGTTATTATGATTGTAAATAATGTTTTTAAAGAAAGAAATTGTGATAACTGTAACCTACCAACCAACACCGTTCACCCCCAATCACATGTAGCAACCAACACCGTTTACCTCAAATCACATGAAAACATGTAATTCTTTTAAAGAAGAAAATTGTAATAACTTTAACCTACCAACCAACACCGTTCACCCCCGATTACATGGAAACTACTTAAATTGTTTAAAACAAATTATTATGAGTATGAATAATCCGCAGTCTATTTTACGCAGTTTATTTGTCTATAGTACTATTTTCTATTTTAAAAAAAATTAAAAATCTGCCGTGTTCACTCCCGAATCTGGCATATATTTATATCCTGTAACAATTATATTTTTGATATATTTACAAACATTAACTTAATTAGTTAAGCACTTGTAGTTGAATGAACACGAAAGACTATCTGTCATACATTCAAACAACAATAGGTTGGTGTTCAGGAATTTAGAATGCATAATAGATCTCATTTAGCCCCTGTTGAGAAACTGGACAAGTCTGCATTATACATTTTTAGCATTTTCTCTCTGAATTTCTATGTCTTTTTCAGTTTGAGGTGAGATGACTTCAGAACTCTAAATTAGTAATTTAAATAATTTTTAAAATTATTTGTTCCTATCGATACATCGTTATTGACTATAATAAGTAAATCCCTTCCTTATAATTCTTTGGAATTTTGTGTTTTTTATCGAAATGTAGTTTATTATAATTTTGGCTTTAAACTATTCTCTCTGAAGCATTTTCTCTTAATTTTGTTAAGAAAATAGGTTCATGAGACTCTCATTCTAGTGCTTCTAAAAATAATTGCAATTGCTCGTCCGATTTTTGCTTCTGATTTTCTTCAAACAATAACTTACTGGGTGTTTCACCGGTGCTCTTATTGAACGTATTATGTAAAACAAACGTAACTACAGTGTTGTTTATTCCAATGGTCCTTAAATTCACTTACTTTAGCAAGCATTGGAATAATTGATCGATTTGTTCTATCGACCTGTCCATTCGCTCTAGACATTCTATTAGCGAAAATACATGTAATAAATTTTCTTATTCTATCAAATCTTGGAATAAGTTTGTCGAAATGCTGAACCTCTTCTGAAATTATTTTCTCGGGTCTACTATAATTAGAGAATCGTATATTAAAGAACTAGTTTCAGAATATATTTTATAAGAGGAGTAAGTTTCTAATTTTGAGGCTATAAAAATTAATTTTATTGTTATAACCAACAGCAGTTATTTATTACGAATATTTTAAATGACAGTATAATTACATATCTTTAATATGTTTTAAAACAATACTTATGTATTATAAATCGGACTTATTTTATTTTTGGTATATTAGTAAAATTTTGCACGTGCAGCTGTAAACTTTTCTACAAACAAATATTTTTGCAGGGATCGCAACTCTGTATTAGTACATTAAAGAACTAGTTTCAAAAGACGCATTTTATAAGACGAGAAAGTACGAGTCGTTAAAATGCCTTCTGAAACGAATTCTTTATACTATTTTTTCTATTTTGGGTTTTTCAGATTGATTTTAAAATAGAATAATAAATAAGCACAATTTTTTTTCAAAATAATTTGAAAAATGCAAAGGCACTGCAGAATTCAATATGATAAAAAAACAATCATTTTTATTTCTGTGATTTACAACTATTTACTGAACTAATTTTTGTGTAAATAAAAAAAAATTTGAAATACACTAAACGTTGGTTTTATTACCTCAATTTCGCTGTGTTTTCAGTACAAACGTCGTAATTTGTCGTAAAGAATACTGAAAACGTATTGCTTGTTAATATCCCGAGGCTCATTTCCTAGTGCCTTAATAACAATAATTTAATGCTCATTGCATAATATAATATTTTTATTTCTAACTAATACAATTTGAGATTCGCGTTATCTTCATTTATATCTAAATCTTAATCGTAAGTACTCAAAATATTTTGACGAATCATGGAAAGTCGCCTTAAAACTGTTGATTTGGCAATCACTACTCACTTTTCAAAGTCTTAGCTGTCTAATTAGTGAATGTAAAACTCCGATAAATAAGTATAATAGTATAATATTACGAAATAATCGTAGATATTTTAGTGTGTGTATCTGGTTTGTTCGTCCGAATATGGAACCGTTGGTGATAGCCTTCATTGTAGTAGTTCTTACCACAATCTTGTTGTTGCTGGGTAAAGTGTATAGCGAACTAACAATTGCATGGAATCGAAGCCCTATTTGCTTAGTAGGCAAAACAACAATTGTTACGGGATCTAACATAGGTTAGAACATGTTTTCTTAATAGTGACGTATAAAGGGACATTATTGCAAAATAAATACAAGAAGTTTTTTTGCAACTGGTTATTGGTCTCCAGTTTCGAAAAATTGTATCTAAACTGATAATCCAGGCTCAGTTTGAATAAGCAGTTGTAATACCAAATTATATTATTTTTAATCTTTAAAATGTTTGTTTGTCACATTACTTTATCTATAAAATTTAATCCGATAAA
Organism: Abscondita cerata; assembly: GCA_030710515.1. NCBI lineage: Eukaryota > Metazoa > Arthropoda > Insecta > Coleoptera > Lampyridae > Abscondita > Abscondita cerata. The sequence goes on from JALBCR010001872.1 coordinate 104,415, forward strand.
ATAACTAGATAATAATGATTTGCTATTTGAACTGATAATTCACAGTAATTTCGTAATTACCAATTTAGATTTTTTCATCTGTGAAATGTTTTCAACTTATGATTGTTGTTTGCAGGAATAGGATATTACACCGCTTTAGATTTTGCAAAAAGAGGAGCGAGAGTCATATTAGCTTGCAGAAATCCAAAGAAAGCTGAAGAAGCAAAATTAAAAATAATAGAAGAAACCGGAAATAAAAATATAGTTGTTAAAATTTTAGATTTGTCTTCTTTTAAATCAGTACGAGAGTTTGCAAATGATGTCATTGAAACCGAAGCACGGTTAGATATTCTCGTGAACAATGCAGGGGCTGGGGTATTCAGCCAACCGTTTACAGAGGACGGCTTGAGTTCATCATTGCAAACCAATCATTTTAGTCCATTCTTACTCACAGTTCTACTTACTGGTAAAGAATGATTTTATTCAAAATATATTACCTTAAATAAACATGTGTTAGATTTGTTAAAGAAATCGGCACCCAGTCGTATTGTAACAGTATCATCAGTTCTTGCCGCATATGGAAAACTAAATCTTGATGATTTGAACGCTACTCCATATTTTTTTTCTGGGATATCAGATTATTCAAAAGGAAAGTTATGCAACATGTTATTCACTATTGAGTTAGCACAAAAACTACACGGAACTGGAGTAACTGCCAACGTTGTTCACCCTGGAGCTATTAAATCAGATATTCTAAAAGATGATCCTAGTATGTTTGCCAAGATGTTTGCTATCTGTATGAGACTATTTTTCTTAGTAATATTTTTTCAAAAATGTAAAATTGAATTACTAAGTTTTTATCTCCTAGACTACAGAAGCAGGCTGTCAAACATCTACTTACGTATCAGTTGCTAAGGAGATATCTGGTGTAAGCGGAAAATATTTTAAGAATTGTGTTGAAAGTGAATTTCCAAAATCTGCTCAAAATAAAGCATTGGCAAAACAGCTATGGGACAAAAGTGAAGACATTGTAAAATTAACACCCGAACAACGTCTAAATTTTGCTGGGTAGTTGACAAATTTAATATGTGATTTTTTGCCAAGCAAAGTTAGAAATTGTAACCTACAACGAAGGTTTTCACTTAAGAAACTAGTTTCATTTGAATAAAGTGTAAGTGATTTTCGTTGTAGTTTTACGAAAATAAATGTTTATTTAGATAATCTGATTTTACATGGATGCATGCGGAAGTATTAGAGTTACACAATGATAATTTCTAAGTAAATCTAAAATCGTAATCATGCGTTAATTTTTTTTAAACATTTATGTTGATCTTGATAAATCATCCTGTATCGGACGGGCCTAAGAAGCTTAATTTGAAATACACTAAACGTTGGTTTTATTCCCTCAATTTCGCTGTGATTTCAGTACAAACGTTGTAATTTGTCGTAGAATACTTAAAACGTATTGCTTGTTAGTATCGCGAGGCTCAATTCCTAGTACCTTAATAACAATAATTTAATGCTCATTGCATAATATACTATTTTAATTTCTAACTAATAAAATTTGAGATTCGCGTTATCTTCATTTATATCTAAAACTTAAACGTAAGTACTCAAAATATTTTGACGAATCATGGAAAGTCGCCTTGAAACTGTTGATTTGGGCATTAATACTCAGTTTTCAAAGTTTTATTTGTCTAATTAGGGAATGTAAAACAATTAAAATTTACTAATTACGAGAATAACAATAGGTGTGATGAAGTCCAAGGACATATTTGTAGAACAGTATAACATTACGAAATAATCGTAAATATTTTAGTCTGTGTACCTGGTTTGTTCGTCCGAATATGGAACCGTTGGTGATAGCCTTAATTGTGGTAGTTCTTACTACAATCTTGTTGCTGCTGGGTAAAGTGTATAGCGAACTAACAATTGCATGGAATGAAAGCCCTATTTGCTTAGTAGGCAAAACAACAATTGTTACGGGATCTAACATAGGTTAGACGTTAGAACGTGTTTTCCTAATAGTGACGAATAAAGTGACAGTATTTCAATATAAATGCAAGAACTGAGAAAAGGATCTATGTTTTGCAGCTGGTTATTAATCTCTAGTTTTGAAGAATTTGTATCTAAACTGATAATCCAGGTTCAGTTTGAATAAGCAGTTGTAACACCAAATTATATTATTTTTAATTTTTAAAACCTTTGTTTGTCAAATTACTGACTTTATATTTAATCCGATAAAATAACTAGATAATAATAATTTGCTATTTGAACTGATAATTCACAGTAATTTCGTAATTACCAATTTAGTTTTTTCATATGTGAAATGTTTTCAACTTATGATTGTTGTTTGCAGGAATAGGATATTACACCGCTTTAGATTTTGCAAAAAGAGGAGCGAGAATCATATTAGCTTGCAGAAATACAAAGAAAGCTGAAGAAGCAAAATTAAAAATAATAGAAGAAACCGGAAATAAAAATATAGTTGTTAAAATTTTAGATTTGTCTTCTTTTAAATCAGTACGCGAGTTTGCAAAGGATGTCATTGAAACTGAAGAACGGTTAGATATTCTCGTTAACAATGCAGGGGCTGGGGTATTCAGCCAACCGTTTACAGAGGACGGCTTGAGTTCATCATTGCAAACTAATCATTTTAGTCCATTCTTACTCACAGTTCTACTTACTGGTAAAGAATGATTTTATTCAAAATATATTACCTTAAATAAACATGTGTTAGATTTGTTAAAGAAATCGGCACCCAGTCGTATTGTAACAGTATCGTCAGTTCTTGCCGCATATGGAAAACTAAATCTTGATGATTTGAACGCTACTCCCTATTTCCTTTCTGAGATATCAGATTATTCAAAAGGAAAGTTATGCAACATGTTATTCACTATTGAGTTAGCACAAAAACTACATGGAACTGGAGTTACTGCCAACGTTGTTCACCCTGGAGCTATTAAATCAGATATTCTAAAAGATGTTCCTAGTATATTTACAAAGATGTATGCTATCTGTATGAAACTATTTTTCTTAGTAATATTTTTTCAAAAATGTAAAATTGAATTACTAATTTTTTAACTTATAGACTACAGAAGCAGGCTGTCAAACATCTACTTACGTAGCAGTTGCTAAGGAGATATCTGGTGTAAGCGGAAAATATTTTAAGAATTGTGTTGAAAGTGAATTTCCAAAATCTGCTCAAAATAAAGCATTGGCAAAACAGCTATGGGACAAAAGTGAAGACATTGTAAAATTAACTCCCGAACAACGTCTACATTTTGCTGGGTAGTTGACAAATCTAATAAGTGATTTCAAATTAGAAATTGTAACCTACAAAGTTCTCACTAAAGAAACTAGTTTCATTTAAATAAAGTGTAAAGTGACTTTGGTTGTAGTTTTACGAAAATAAATGATTATTTAGAGAATTTCATTTTACGTGGATGCATTGATAAATATTGGCTGTTTTGAAAGCATATTTAGATTAAGGGTGGAAAGAACTTTTGTTTCTCTCTTTTTCTGCAACAATTTAATTTTGTTTATTTTTCGAACGAACTTCACTATAATGCTTTAATTTGGAAGGACATCTGAACTTCAGCAATATTTTGCATTCTCTGTCCTGATTATCTGTTTTTTCATTATTTTTTTTTCTTTAACTTTAACCTACTATATTTCGTCATTGTAGTGACTGGCGCTTGGACCGGTCCATTATATGTCGTCATGCAATAGTTGTGCTATTATATTTTATGTTCTTATTTACTTTCTATAATGTTTACACATTTAATTAATATTAGTACATATGAATACTAAGGTGGGTAAGAGTTGGCATGTTTAGGTTTTAGTGGATTTCCTAAACCTTGAAGCAAATGCTTTGCCAAGACGAACCAATCCACAATTGCACACCGTTTCGTCACCACACTATACAAGTTTATACTGATCTTCTGGGGCACCATACATAACACATCACAATACAATATTTAAAATGTACTATACAAATAAATAAATAAATAATTCGGAAGTTTAGAGCAACGCCGATACGTTTAACAATATCAATTGTATCTTCGCCGTTTTCGTGTGGAACGCCGCATATTTCAACAGTATTATGTCTTAAGAATTGTTCCGCGTTGTCAAACCGTAATGATAACCCAGGAACATGCTTTATTAGTAGTAAGTTCTCTTCCTGTAGGCTGTTGATCAATTGCTAAAATTTTTTACCTATCATCGATTTCCCAAATTCACTTTCAATGCGTTTTCTTTGTTCTTGCAACAACATCCTCCAACGTAGTTTTGCCAGATTCAGCCGAAGTCGTAATATTCATACTTTTCCTACGAGCTTAAGCACATGGAGAGCAAAGCCAGATTAGTTTATCATTAATAATAGCTTCAACGTCAAATTTACTCATTTTAACACAATTTGCATGAAAAACGCCTTTGCAATCATAGCAGATTATTTTTGTTTGATTTTTCCTTATCGATTTACTACACGAGAGACACGACATTTTGATAAACCAAAGCAATGTAATCAGCACACAATATATTTATTCTTATCTACACAACGTACGTAAAAGTTGAATAAAATGCACTGGACACTTATCACACGACCGTACTACTTGAAATACAAACATAATATGATATACGAACATGACATTTTTAAAGTGTGTTAAGTGAGTAGATACCAAAATTTACTAATTTGGCATTTTACTAAAAAATTGTAATAGCATCTAAGTTTTATTTAATACCATTTTTGCCACTTATTTCACAAATTTCAAATCGTACAAAAGTTTTCCGCAATCAGCTGATTGTGACGTCACTTGGAAATAACTTATGAAGTCTTAAGAAGAAAAGTTACATATACAAAGGTGTGATTTAGATCTAATATAAACTCTCGATGTTATACAGGGCTTCTATAAATGATTGTCTCATCAGATGAGCGTTGGAAAATTAAAAAAAAGCAAATTTGCCGCTTAAATTGATAGTGAATTGATTTATGCAAATGTCATCATCCGTCAGTTATTTCATCGTTCCGTTGTAATTATTATCCATGGTCGTAATTGTGTGTTCGTCGTTTATCGTTGGTTTTGTTCTGATGTGTTGTGTTGTGACGCGACACTTGATCAGTAGATGAATCATACAGCTAAACTTACCCCGTATTTAAGTGAGAGGCGTGCACATTCATGTGATGTTACGCGTTGTGTTTTGTTGTGTCGCAACGAAATGCGGCCCAACCGGATTTTCTCAAACAGCGACAGGAACATCAAAACGCTTTCAACGGTTGTACTAAGTGGAAATACATTTACTTAATAAAAATTTGCCTGGACATCCTGAAGTGCATGTGAAAGCAATTTTCATCTTTAATAAGTAAATGTATAAGCATATGATATTCGCCAAATGCTTTTCTTTTATTTCGTGAATCCAAATTGTTCGTTTTTGGATGTTGCAGAACAAACAATAGCTGCAGCATATTCAATTTCTTCTTCAAATTCGTCCGATGACGAGCTTGAGAAGATGCTTCATTGAACGGTAACAAGACACTGACAAATTTTATTTTTCATAGCTACAGAAAATTTTCGAATAACTTGTAAATTTAATAAATAGTCGAATTTTGATGCACATACGCACACATACAGGGTGTGCAAAAGTTTAAAACACTTTCTTTTTATAAATGTAAGTATTTCTCTTCACAAGTCTATTAAGTATTTCATAAGCTTCCCATTGATATGCAGTTTGTATGTTAAATTCCGAATTTTCCAAAAAAAGTAGTTTATTATGAAGAAATATTTTTAAAGTAGTTGACTGCTCTTCTCAACTGTACTAGACGAGACAATAAAGAAAGCCAAGAAGAATATGAAGAAACTAACACTAAGATACTGGAAAGTGACAAATCCAACTCACAAAACCTTGATAGCAGATACGAAGGAGAACTTCAATATAATCTCAAAGTATTAGAGGAGGAACTGAAGAAAATAAACATGAAAATAAACATAAAAATAATTTCAAACAATAATTGGGTGAGTTAAAGGTTTTACCTATACCTTTCTTCCGGGAAACATCGGACTACATTGTACACCGGACTAACGGTAGTTCGATGCTATACACACTTCTTCCGAAATACATCGGACTACATCGTACACCGGACTAACGGTAGTCCGATGTTTCCCGGAAGAAGGGTATCGGTAGAACCTTTAACTCGCCCAACAAATGAATTAATAAATTAAACTCAAAACCCAGAATTATCTTTGGTGGTTTTGACTATGTTACTATAAAATGCGCAACTTATTGTTTACTGTTGAATTGGCAAAAGCACTGCAAGATACTGGACATCTACTTTGTTTACAAAATGTATTCCATATTTATGAAATTAACTGAAAAGATACTATATTCAACTAAAATTAGGTGACACCTACAGTATAGAATTTAGGCTACTAAATTAACAATAATGACGTTGATTAATGAATTGGCAACTGTGTCAAAATAAAGGTTCAGTGCGTAACGGGTCTAAAGCGAAATTTACACACTAACTGATAAATCATAACGATATCGGATGATTGATATCAGAAGAGTCAGCGAGAATACATGCAACGATTCCTTATCCAATATTTATAAACCACCGGGATACAACTTAGGCAGCTGCTTTTGCGAAAAAAACTCAGTGTGTACATATATGTCATTTGTTTAGCAAGAAAAATGAAAAAGCCTCGACGACCAAGAAGAAAGTGGTGTCGCCAGTGGTTGCTGAAAAAGGGGGCGTTTTCTCATTCCACGAAAGAGTTGCAAACTGAACCCAATTAGTGGCGAAATTATTTGAGGATGGATGGAGATACTTTTGTTGAGTTGTCTAGTTTAGTTTCTTCATTTATTGTGAAGAATGGTACTGTTATGAGAAAAGCGACATCTCCTCATAAAAGACTTTCAGCTACCTCACGATTCCTTGCCACCGGAAAGAACTTTAAGAACATGGAATTTTTAACTGCCATTTTTAAGCCAGCTCTCTGCAAAACAACCCCAGAAACTTGTGAGGCTATCTACAAAGTGTTAAAAATTCATACAGGTATGTTGAACTACAGATTTTTTATTTACTTTTAAATTATATACAATACAAACTATAACTAAATGTGGTACAATATGCTGTAAAAAATGATGAATGTGGTCTTTCTTCGTCCTCGTCAACCATTTTACTCCTAGTAGGTCTTGCAGAATCCTGATTATTAAAAAATTACAGAACGTCAAAGTACTACAAACTAGGTTTATACAGGGTGAATCACAACCAACGGGATGGAGATTTATAACAAAATAGTAAACGTTCTATAGTACCTTGCAGAATGATAAATTTTTTCGTTTCAAATTTATTGAAATATACAGTATGGCCCAAAAATGTGGCACATCAAAGTTATATTTTTTTGTGTACAACACCCTGTATCTTATTGTGTTTTTTGATTGCCCGTAAAAAATAAGGTACACTTACATAAAGGTTCCCTATACCTAAACACGTAATGTTCTGAATTTTGTCGACTTCTCTAAAAATATGGAGTATTAAAAAAATTGAATATATTCTAATCCAACAAATCATAACAAATTTACTTTTACGCCTAAATAGTTGAATATTAGATTAATGTATTCCATGATCAAATATTAAACATCTCTTTACAGGGTGTTCAGAATTTACAGGTTAAAAAAGAAATTAAACCTATTTCGAATATAAATTCTAATCGAGTGTCGGTCACACCATGATTACGATTTTCAAAACAAATGTCGAAACAAACTCACAAGTGACGAACAATTTTATTTTTCGTAAGTAGTTAGGAAAAGTGGACCATTTTGACACTTAGCTACTTTGATTATGAAAAGTGTCACAACGTCACGAAAAACCCTAATACAAGTACTACATGTTTTTTGGATGATTTATGGATCAGTCAAACGAGTGTGAGAAGAATAGTTAAGGAAAACCACTATCATCTGTATCATATTCGACTACATCAGCATTTGACAGATAACGGTTTAATGACCATTTAAATTTTTGTTTATCGCCTTTAGACAATTATTAGCAGACTGTAATGTCGCAAAATGACATTAACTGAATAGATTACGTATGCATTTTTTGTTTTAAAATCTCTCGCTACCATTAATTTAAAGAAAATTGTAAATTGTGTAAAACACTTATGCATAGGATACCCTTATACCATTTGAAATAGGACTTTTTTGTTAACGTTATGAATTAATAAAATACAGGGTGTTCCATTTAAAATAAGGCTAATATTATATATTGAATGATATAATAATTAACCTCTAAATTCTAAACACCTTGTAAAGAGATGTTTAATATTTAATCATGGAATACATTCATTTAATATCCAACTATTTAAACGTAAGAGTAAATTTGTTATGATTTGCTGGATTAGAAGATATTGAATTTTTTAATACTCCATATTTTAAGAAAAGTCGAAGTAACTCAGAACACTCTGTATTTAGGTACAGGGAACCTTTATGAAAGTATACCTTATTTTTTACGGGAAATCAAAAAACGCAATAAAATACAGAGTGTTCCATAAGAAAAAACATAACTTTGATGCGCCACACTTTTTTGGGACAAACTGTATATTTAAAAATAATTTTTATCAACTTTTACTTCTAAAAGTTCACAACGAACATTGTTTAATAGATATAAAGGCGTCACAAGAAAAAAACAGACATTTACAAGAAATATATTTTTTTAAAAGTACTAGTAGTTTGTGTTAATGTGAAAATGTTTGTATTTTTAAAAGTTTTGTTTTTATCTTTGACGTTTAGTATATTTACTAAGATTGATGAACTATCAAAGAATGTGTTTTTAACTGATGGAGCTATGGATTATAGCAAAACGTTTTAAAAAAATATATTTCTTGTAAATGGCTGTTTTATTCTTGTGATGCCTTAATATTTACAAATCATAAATAGCGTAAAATTGCTTAAATTATTGTTTAATAGAATCTAAGATTATTGAGCAAATATCGTAAGAAAATAACATTTTAAAACTTTCACGAAGAAAAGAAGGAATATTTAAAGTGTCCTTCCATCTTATGTTGACATTATGCACATTTGTTCTGAATTGAATCTTATTATAAAGGTAAGGTGGAGTTTTCGTCGTTAATATATTATGATAGGTATAAAGCGAGTGGAGGACCCTGCGCTGCTTTATACACAACCAGCCCGACCTCTCGACAAGGTGCGAAACATGATTACGTCTTCCACACCATATATAAAACGCAAGCAGTTATTTTGCACTACCTGTACTTTTTGTTTATCATTATAAAGTAAACAGTTACTATTAATTACATCATAGTAATTAAATCTTGATAATATTAAAGAATCGCACAAAATTTTCTTAGACGAATGGTCGAAGATATGGAGATTAGCGTATAAAACTTTGAGAGTGAGGTAAGAATTTCTTATGAGATGTGCGGCGTGAAATTTCAAATTTGTGTCTAAAAGAAGTCCAAGATTCCTTACGGTTTCAACGAATGGTAATTGAAAATGCTGTCCTGGGGCACTCCTGAGGTCGCTTTCGTCGTCAAAGATGATGTGCCTAGAACACTAACAAGCTTTTCCTGTCAGTGAAGTAACTGGATATGAGTTTGAGGACATCCTCTCCAATACCGATGTAATGCAGTATGCCTAATAAAAGATTATGATTGATGGTATCAAAGGCTTTCCAGAAGTCAATCAGAATGAAAGCACCCAAATATCCAGTAATCTAAAAATATCATCAGTGACCTCTAGAAGATCTCCAGTGCAATCATAGCCCGATCGAAAACCGGACTGGTAACGAATTATTTTAAATTTTTCTAAGGGCCCAGAAGTCTTTCAAATACCTTCGAGAGAACAGATAGTAAACGAATCGGTCTAATATAATTGAATTCTACAGGGGCCCTCGGAATAAGAATAATTTTTGCAGTCTTGTAGCATATTGAGAAGCAACATACCGAGATTGGAAAATAATGTGACAAAGATAGTGTAGAAAAATTGTAACAATGGCAGTAAAATGTCATCAGACTCAAGGGCGTTAGAGGAAAAAGAATTCAATACGCGTTCAATATCAAACTCGGGCATTTCACGGAATTTAAACATTTGTTAAACATTTTCGTGGGTATAAGTATTATAGTGATTAAGAAGTTCAAAATCTGGACTTTCTTACACCTGAACAGAAGAAAAAATTCCGATTTAAGTCATTAGGGTTACTAAGCTGAGCCGGAAGAACAAATGATTTTTATGAGAATAAATACTAAGTTTCTTAAATGATGACCATATTTTTTTTTAATTATGGGTAATGTTAAAAACTCAATCTAAGTAGGTAATATTTCTTTTCTTTCCGTATTGCACATGTACTGCAATTTAGTGTTCATATGTAATAATATTAATTAAGAAAAATGCCAACAGTTAACTGTAACGAGATGTGTGTGTTGCGTGTGTGCTTCTGTACAAGTTATACTTGGCTTTATCGACAACGTGTGTTTCAAGCAATAAAGCTGTCGCTTAGATAGCGCTACGCACTTTACCATACACACGTCGTTATAGGTAACTGTTGGCATTTTTCTTAGTTTATACTATTCACACGTGTCAATGGTTGCACGAGATGTCGCAAGACACACATTTTACTTAATATTAATTAAGTGTGTAACATTATAGAAGGTAAATGAGAACATAAAATATAACAGCACAGCCATTCCATAACGACATATAATGGACTGGTCCAAGCGCCAGTCACGATAATGACGAAAAAAATATAAGGTTAAAGAAGAATGAAAAAACAGATAATCAGGACAGAGAATACAAAACTGTTGATAATAGTTGAAATCATTAATATTGCGAGTACGTTTATATTTATAGTATTCTCTATTACGTAATTTCATCATGAATGTAACATTGTCAGTTATTCATGGCTTGTAAGAATGTTTAAAAGCAGTAGTAATAAAGAGAGTATGAATATCAAATAAACGTAGAATATGACTGTTGAGAAAGTTTAATTTAGCATTAGTATTATTGAAATCAAAAATTGCAAATCATGGGATTGAATAAAGATCCGAAAGAAAATCATCTTTGTAAAAATATTTAAAGCTGCGATATGTGTGACTAATTGGTGGCTGTACGCATTGACGAAAAGAGACGTTGCAAAAAACAAGTGCGTGATAAGCAATATCGTGTATCGCTACAACGCCAGGATACTTCACATCAGTGACTGTGAAACACATAACTAAATCAATGGTAGTAGCAGAATTTGTCGTGACCCTAGTGGGGTCATTAATAATTTCATGCATATTAAAAATGTCAAGATCCTCCAAAAGTCGTTTGCATTTATGTTACGATTGGGGCCATAAACAATTCCAATAGTAATATTCTTATTATCAACATTAAGTTTCAACCACAAGTGCTGCAAACCATCGGTTATCTCGTCGAGGAAGTGTCAAATCCTTGAGTTTATTTCACACGTTTAGTGTTTTTATCTTTTCAAGACGGGGATATGTCGGTAAACCAAATACGCAACCTCATGTCCATTTGAATTTGCGGGAACACTTTTCATAAACAGTTCTTTGTGGATAATGTCAAATTAACAGTTTTTAATACTTACAGATAACGAACTTAATTCTACTTACTATTAAAATTTAATCAAATGAAAGGCTTTATTTTCAAATCTTAAAACAATTCTATTTCTTAATTGAAATGTAGATTGATTTTAGAAAATCGTATCCAAATTTAATTAGTTTATTAATGATTGATTTAATAAATTTCGGTTCCAATTTTTTTTTGTTTAAAATAAAACTTTTCTAGCGCAATACGTTACTATTGTTCTTGTTGCAGGTTGTTATCTGTTGCTATTACATAAAGTAAATATTTTCGCTTTCATATTTTAATACTTAAGCAGAATTTCTAATAGGTAGTACTTAACATCAATTTTAAAACACATTTTAACAAGCCTGTTGATTTTGGATCAGTTTTAGCTGAAAGTGGTTTGTGCAATTTTCTACAAAAAAACAATTAAATTTAAATATAAAATATAATTGTTTTAAACTGGGAGCACACAATAATACTGAATTAACAAAAGTTAATTTATTTATAACTATTATGAAAAAAATGTATTAAGATTTACATTGTACGCGTGTCAATTTGAAATCATAGTTGTTTGATAGGAAACAGCTTCTCTAAGACAATTAATGTTTTTATATAAGTTTCAAGAAAAGACTAAACATTTATGCATCTTTTAAAAAAATAAACTTTTCATTGCTGCCTTAATAACTATTACGTAATATTTTATTGCTGTAATTTAATTTTGTCGTATTTTATTATGCATTGTGCATGCTCATATCAATTTGTTTTTGTGCTAACTTTCTAACGATCTCAAGATTTTATTTTGTTTTTTTTAATATTGTACTTTTAACATAACGGTACATAACATTTAAATCTAGTATATTGTATTACATGAGGCCTAATTCACAGTTTTCATGCAGTGTGTTAGCAGCGCAAGGGGGGTAGCCAAGTGCTGATAATTACGAGCAATGGAAAGTGATTTTATCCTCAAGTAATACACTATATTTTTCTACGGTCACGACTTAATATCTATTTTCACTTGCATGATTAACTTCTACTGTTGTAAATTTTAGAAAATCTGAGTTTGATAAAATGTCATTAGATTCAATAGGTTAATCGCTATACTTTCCTATTTCTTACCCATATTTTATATGTATAGCTTCAACAGCAGCATATGATGCTTCACTTCCTTCGTTTTTCAAACCCTAAAACGTATCCTCGTTCCTCATTGTTTGTGAGAAGAACTTTAACTTGCCATGTGTCGTAATTTCATGAGACAGCATTTCTAAACTAATCGAATTTGTATTTGCGCAGATTTTTAGAGTTTATATGTTTTACTTTTGCAAGCGATATTCGTATCTAATCTTTTTACGAAAACCTTCGGGTTTTCCAATTTAGTTTTTCACATAATCCTGGGTCAATAACCTATTGAGCAGATTTTGATTTAAATAATTGACGACGTTTATTCAGTACTACAAATCTTGTGTATTCAAATAAGGAATAACTAATACCACATCATATGAAATAATATGAAACACCAACTGGGAACATAGCTATTTGAATATGTCTAACATCATTAAGTGAAAACAAAATGTTGGTTTTTAATTTGAAATAAGGCTTGTTTAAACTATATTTTTTCTACAATAATGAGAGAATGAAAGGTTAAGCCACATATTTTTTTTAATTTGTGTTTTTATGAGAATGAAGGTGTTTTGTATTCATCTATAGTATATCAACGTTAAAAAAGAATGTGATAACAGCTCTAATTTATTAATAATAATTTATTTATTTGTATGGTACATTTTTAATATTGTATTGTGATGTAAGTGTTATGTATGGTGCCCCAGATGATCATTATAAACCTGTATACTGTAGTGACGAAACCCTGTGCATTTGTGGATTGATTCGTCTTGACAAAGCATTTGCCTCAAGGTTTAGGAAAACCACTAGAAGCTAAACATGCCAACTCTTACCCACCTTAGTATTAATATGTAATAATATTAATTGAGTGTGTAAACCTTATAGAAGGTAAATAAGAACATAAAATATAACAGCATATCCACTCAAAATGCAACTCTATGTTGTTTAAATGGGGTGCGATATCTAATCCAAATTGTGACTGTGCCAGTTACGACAATAACAAAAAAATTGTAGGCGAAAGACATAGCAAAACAAAATAATGGAAAAACAGATAATCAGGACAGAGAATACAAAATATTGCTGAACGTCAGATGTTCTTCATATTCGTAAGCCATAATATAGTTTCATCCGTTAAATTATGAATGTTTGAAAACCCTCCTTTATACTTTGTTAATTGGCAATCCTTTACAATATTTGCAACGGTCTATGGTTCGTTTCCACAATTTGGATTACAAATCGCACCCCATTTAAACTACATAGAGTTGCATTTTGAATGGCCTGTTCTTATGCGATTTACTTTTGACCAACCTTTTAATAATAAAACTACTTGAAATCCATTGTTGTTAATTGGAATTTTTCACATTTTGTTTCTTGTAAAGGTACATCTAATATTTTCGACATATAAGGAGATGATTATTGTTTTTTGTAAGTTATCATCAGTGGCCTTTTTGAACAGAAAGACACCGTATTACTTTTCTTAATAAGAAAATATTGTGTTAACATTTAACAAATTATTTCCATTTTAGAAACAAATTATAAACCGGTCATCCATTTTTTATAAAAATTTTAGTACAAATCACGTTTAAAACGCACTTAAAATATGCACATTTATTTAATGTTATTGTTAAATTGGTGTATGATCAAATCATTTACTTATCGTTAGTAATATCGATTTTCTGATAATGTTTAAAGTTTTTAAAAATGCATTAACAATGCGTTGTTTAAACTATTAACAATTTTTTTTCAACAAAGTTTACAAAACCTTTAATTTGTGTTTTATTTCGTAGTCATAACACCCATTACAAATTTTTAAAATATATAATTATCTTATCACAAAAGTTTGTTTCTACACCCTTTGTAACTTATAATGCTTTTGATTTAAAAATATATAGTTTGTAATACAAAGGCGGAGGTTCTTCACATACACACCCAGCTAAAAGTAAAAGTTATTTTATTGTGAATAAATCGCTGATGAGTGGTTCACTTTCAGGTCTAATAAAAAGTTTACATGCTTACATTGAATCATTTATAAGTTAAACGTCTTCAAACATAATGGAGCTGTTGTCGAATATGTTGGTTGCTATACTTTGTGTGTTTTCGTTTTTACTAATCAGGCTATATGTGACGCTCACAACTAAATGGAATCGTAGTCCTGTTTGTTTAGTAGGGAAAACAGCTATTATTACAGGATCAAACACAGGTATGAATTTATTTTACCTTTTAATTTACATTTGCTTCAGTTTAAGAATTAATAACGTATATTAGAGTTTTCAATACAGAATGTGTTTACGTAGAACCTTACACTGTAATTTTTAGGAATAGGGTATTACACTGCGTTAGATTTTGCTAAACGGGGAGCTAGAGTTATACTAGCTTGTAGAAATGTCATTAAAGCAGAAAATGCAAGACAAAAAATAATACAGCTTACTGGAAACGAAAACGTTGTAGTTAAAGTTTTGGATTTATCTTCTTTAGAATCTGTGAGAAAATTTGTCAAAAACTTTACCGAAAGTGAGGATCGTTTACATATTTTAGTTAATAACGCAGGTGGTGTAGTTTTTCATCAACCTTACACAAACGATGGATTTAAATCGTCGATGCAAATAAATCACTTAAGTCCTTTTTACTTACAGTACTGCTAATACGTAAGTCCACACTCTTTAAATTAATGCATTTTTAATAATAAAATTTTAGCTTTGCTAAAAAAATCAGCTCCCAGTCGGGTCGTGGTGCTTCTCGTCAAATCTAGCGGTCTTCGGAAAAGTCAACGTTAATAAATTAAACTCAAGGCCCAGAATTTTCTCTGATGGTTTTGACTACGTTAATACGAAGTTGTGCAATTTATTGTTTACCGTTGAATTGGCAAAAGTACTACAAGGTACTGGAGTTACCGTAAACGCTGTACATCCTGGTGTAATCAAATCAGATATTCTTAAAGAAACACCTACTTTGATTACAAAAGTGTATTTTTTATTTATGCATTTGGTTTACAAGGTACATCAACTTATTTTAAATTACACTTTAATTATAAAATATAATACGACTTCTTATTGATTATTATTCAACAGTCACGCATTGTAATTCAAATTTAACAATTATTGATTTTTCAATTTTTTATAGAAGGTAGAAGCTGGCGCTGAAACGTCGACTTACGTAGCAATTGCCAAAGAATTGGATGGTTTAACAGGGCAATACTTTAAGGATTGTAAAGTAGTTGGAGTTCCACGATTAGCGCAAAATACGAAATTGGCAAAGAAGTTGTGGGATAAAAGTTTAGAATTCGTAAAATTGACTTTCGATGAGCAACAATGTATTGCCACTTAGAGAAAAACACGCTACCGATTTATCATGGTTAGGTTATAATATGTACTAAGCAATTTAAACAATTTGTAAATCTTTATATTTTATACTATCAGTTTTGCGACATCTTTATATTTATACTATATACAATAAATTTTCTAATGTATTTATAATTTAATAATGTGTTCTTCCTGTATGCATTTATCTGTTGCCAAGGCATAACGTGAACACTTACGCTTTCATTTTCTAACAATTAAAGGAGAATTTCTAATAGTAGTAGGTACTTAACATCAATTTTAAAGTACAGTTTAAACAAGCCTGTTGATTTTGGATTACTTTTTGCTGAAAGTGGTTTTGGTTGTGCAATTCTCTTAAAAAAAATTAATTTAAATACAAAATATAATTGTTTTGATGTGAGAGCACACAATAATACTGAATTAACAAAAAGTTAAGATAAACGTAACTAAGTACATGAACACTATTTTGCATTGTATGCTTCAAATTCCGAGATTATATTTGTTTAATAGAAAACAGTTTCTTGAAAACATTATACATAGGTAAGTACAATTCATGTTTTCATTTACCTTTAAATAAACAAGCAACTCTTAAAAAAATAATCTCTTTATTACTGTCTTAATAACTATTACGTATTATTTATTGCAGCAATTATGTACTATTTTATTACGCATTGTGTGTGTTAATGCCAATTTCGTTTTAGGTCAAAACTTTCTTATTATACGACAATCCTAATTTATTTTGGTTTAATGGGTTATTGTTTGTAGTACATAAAATGAATAAAAAACTTTCAAGATACCCAGGCAACAATTGTGGATTTGGTTCCGTATATCTATTGCATAAATGTGTATAATATAATATATTAGAAACGTTTATAGTAATTTTAATTAAACGGATATTGTAAACTCTTTTCGTATAATTTTGGTTTATTATCGCCTAATAATAAACATTTACTTATATAATTTTTAAATGTCTATATCTAGTAGAATATAAACGTATGTTCTATATACATATATATTAATAAGTTACATTAGAGAAATGCAAACTGCAGAAATTCTAATATAACTTTTCATAGAAGTGTAAACGATAAGATTATTGTTTATGCAATCATTGCTTGTTCCATGTGAACTATAAAATTAGTAGTATGCTTTTTCATAAAACTGCAAAACAGTTTTAATTATTGTGGTAAGTTGGTGAACAACCGCCTTCGGGGTAACACTGTAAACGATCTCATTAAATAAAGATAAGATTTTTTTAAAAACTCATATTTCTTATACAAAATACAGAGTGGTCCGAATTGATTGTAGGAAAGTACATCAAAAATAAAAGCCAAAGTGTCATATAAACTATGGTCGAAAACTGCCCCCTAGCGGAGCTAGCGATCCCTAAATGTGCTCCCCAAAAACCAGTTTTTTATTTTTAATTCCTAAACGAAAGTTATTCAAATGAAATTTGGTAGGCATGTTCAGCATTTCAAAGTGGTCATTTGGGATTTTTTTTCAATTTTGAAAAAATCTGGACAGATACGGGGCCGTTCAAAAGGTTTGACAAGTTTAAATTTTGTTAAGCTGTAACTTTAGGATATTCTGATGCAGCTCATATCATAACCCATACTTTTCCCTTAGAAAAACGCCTCTTGACGTTTCTTTTTATTTTATGTAGTTTTTTTAAAATATCGTCATTTTTATAAATTAATACATGATGAAAAAAATTGCGTTAGAAACCAAATTTTATTTTTTAACTTTAAAATTACAAACATTGAAATGAAAAAAAGGCAGAATTAAATTAATTTTAAATTGAATTATCACAACGCTAGTTCAAAGTGCACGCCATTGGCTTCAATGCATTTTTCACATCTCCCCGCTAGGGAGCACTTTTAGTCCATAGTTTATATTACACTTTGACCATTATTTTTTATGTACTTTCCACCCTTTAAGTTTCCTACAATCAATTCGAACCACCCTGTATAACTGGCGTAGTCGTAGGATAATATTAACACGGTTCCAAAGTGCACACCCAAATCGTTTATCGTAAACAAGTGCGGAAAACCTGTGAATTTTAGTTCTTTAGTTGATACAAATTAACGAGAACGCTACCAGAAGCCATCCGAGTGACCAAACAACGTGCATCGCAGCATTGGTCGAGGAGGCGACGCAACACCCGACGAAGATAACCAACGAAGGTAGAACATTCATCCCCGGAGCAGCCTAGTGATCAACACAAGGTGCAACGCGTACCGATCAAAGATAGCTCCGAAAACAACAAAATAAGGTAGAAACTAAATTACCACATTGTTAATTTTAACTAATAAGGTACCTCCTTAAAATATCATTTTATATTTTTCCATAAATTGGAATTTGCTCTTGCAAAATTAGTTATAACAAACGAAAAACAAACTTGAAGATTTAGTTAATTCGCTAAACTCCTTAGAATTAGAAACCACAAAAGCAAACCCACCAAGAACGAACCCACCAATAAACCTACCAATAGAACACCCTATAAACTACCAATTATTTAAAATAGAATTAGACACAATTCCCATTTCCGAAAGAAAACCAAAGGAATGGAACACTAAACTGCAGCGTCTACTTAACAAACAGAAAACTGCACCAAAAAACTTTACTCGGACACGTGTTTCAATAGCTAAGCTATCATCATCAGCAAACCGATATCGGTGTTTGAAGAAGAAGAAGAAACGCAAATAAACACTTTTTACATGGCGTGCGATAACATCAATACGCGATACCAAAATGTTATTGAAGTACAAACAGTAAATACGAGCAGTACTTTTTTCAAAATTTAAAGGCAAGGCATCTGAAATTTTAGCACCGAGAGACGATTTAACTACATGGGCGGATATAAAAATAGCAATTACTAATCACTCTTCAGATAGTAGGGACCTCGAACAATTAACTGTAGAATTTAACAACATTTCAATTAATAAAGGAGAAAATTTAATAGACTACGGTTATAGAATTAGAACTTTTTTAGGAAAATTATTAGCAAAAATTAATTTATCAAACATAACGCATAAAACAATCAGGCAGAAAATTATAGTCGCGAATGCTTTGGACAGATTTTTAGTTACAATACCGTAATCAAATAGCAATGCAAATTAGAACTAGAAAACCTACTACGTTAGAACTCAGCAAACAAATTTTAAAAATTTTGGAAACTGCAATTCTTTTTCACAACCTAAACTTAACAACCCGATTCAATTTAAATCGCTTAACTTTCAACCAAATCAATCATTCTAATCGCAACTATACAAACCACCAACCAAAATTTAAATTTGCCTAAACCAACACCAATGTCAGAAATATCAACTGCTAAAAATTTGTATCAACAAATTAATCCAGAATCAGTTATTTACGACGATGAAACCGATCAATATTATGCACCAATCGAACCCGAATTATTTTCACAATCAAATTTACAACAACCCGAAATTTTAGACGAAGAAAATAACCAAAATGACGACACCGAATCAAACCTAAATTTTTTCAAAGCTACGTCAATGACCAATTCAAAATGACACCCTGTTTACCCTATATAAAATTGAATAACCCACCTTTAAAAATACTCCAATATAATTTCAGAATTTTATCCAAATTGTTCTAAACCCACAAATTTACAAATTAACACGGCTAATGGTACTAGCACCATGAAAACTTTAGCGG
The DNA here is from genome assembly GCA_030710515.1 of Abscondita cerata. NCBI lineage: Eukaryota > Metazoa > Arthropoda > Insecta > Coleoptera > Lampyridae > Abscondita > Abscondita cerata. The sequence continues at coordinate 124,088 of JALBCR010001872.1, forward strand.
GCGTACTCTGTTTTGAAGAATTTAAAGCATTTGGCACAATGAAATTTATTGTTTTAGATTTTCACGGGTATTTTGATGCGCTAATCGAAATAAGCGACTTAAAATTATATTCTTGCCTCTTTTAATTTGGTTTCTGTTTCCCAAAATTATACAAGAATAGTAACTACCGCTTTTGGTACATCAAAGTCATCTATTGACTATCTTATAAGCAATCAACCTAAATCAGTTATATCTTTTAAAAATTTAAATTTAGGAGTATCTGACCATTTTGCACAGCTTATTAAATTTAAATGCTTTTCGAAAAATCAGACAGAGGAATCTCTATCAAGTATTCCATTATTACGACGTAGAATTGTGCCCAATGCTTTAGATACATTTAAAATTGTTCTTAAAAATGACGTGCCTCTTGTATTTCATAATGAAAATGAAGTGAACTACACGTTTGAACATTTCTGGGCATATTTTTTATTTCATTTCAACAATTGCTTTCCTGTGCAAAAACAAAAAAAAACAGTCTAATAAGGCGAATAAAAAATTCGGTTTAGTCAAGAGTTGCAAATAGATTTTAACAAATTAAAGAACTTGCACTGGTTAAAAAATTTCATATGCAATACTAACTTACAAGAATCATACAATAACTTAAAACGCAACGTTAATCTCAAGATAAAAAAGAAAAAATTACATCTATCCAGAAGAGAATTATTTCCTCTTCTAATAAACTAAAACAGTTATGGTCCATTGTAAACGAAAATAGGATTCCTACAAATACGCAGAATTGTATTTCGTTTAACTCTACTCATGGCTCTATTAATAACGCCAAAGAAATAGCAAATCTATTTGGTAAACATTTTCCGAATCAATCGTCAAAAAAGTTGAATGTTTTCTACCAAAAGCAAAGCTGAATATAGTGACTGCACAACGTCAACGATAGTTCAAAAACTATGTCTTTTATCCCGCTCTCTAAAAATGAAATTTCTAAAATAGTTACGTCGTTTCAAAATAAGAAGTCTACCGGCATTGATGAAGTGCCAATTTCTGTCTTAAAACATTGCTCGATAGAAATTACGGACATATTAGCTAATATTTTAAACCATTCTGTTTCTGCAGGAATTTTTCCGAACATCTTAAAATCTACAGTTATTGTCCCGATACACAAAAAAGGATCTGTAGATGATATTTGTAATTACCGACCAATTGCGTTACTTTCTAGTTTTTCAAAGATTTTTGAAAAAACATTTTGTATTCAATTATTAAATTTTCTAAACAGTAATGAAATTATTAGTAAAAACCAGTACGGCTACAAGAAAGGAATACCAACAAAAACAGCCACAACAACTTTTATTCAAAAAATTAACGACCTTTTAGAAAAGCATAATTTTGTAGTTTCATTATCCTTTGACCTTACTAGTGCATTTGATACTATTAACATTAAGTTTGTTGCGCAAAAACTCCATCATTTAGGTATTAGAGGTTGTATTAACGACTGGTTAATCTCATTCTTATCTGACAGAAACTTTAAGGTAAAATATAAAAATACATTCTCTGATAGATTTAAGGTATATATGGGTACCCCCAGGGCAGTACTTTGGGCCCAATTATTTTTTCACTTTATGTAAATGATTTGTCCGATCATATTACAGAAGGTAGCGTGTTCATGTACGCCGACGATACTACTGTAGTTATAACAGCAGATAGTGAAACTGAATTAAACTATAAAGTTAACACACTTCTGGCCAAGTTCTACTCGTGGTGTGTAAAAATTCATTAATTATTAACTTTTCAAAAACTCAATGTATTCATTTCCGTACAAAATTTAGGAACCAAATTTCAACAAAATTCAGTTTGCAAGAAAATAAAATAAATATGACAAATATTGTCAATTTTTGGGTACTGCAATTGACTACAGCTTGCAATGGGATGCACAAGTAACTGCCGTCTGTAAAAAGATTAATAGTCACCATTACCTCATCTGCAACCTAACAAATTCACTACATATAGATTATTTGTTAAATGTGTATTATGGTATCGTTTACCCTACATTAGCGTATAATATAATAGTATGGGGACAAGCAGTCGATTCGCAAAGAGTTTTTATAAATCAAAAAGAATATTAAGGCGTATTTTCAATTTACAACAACAACAATCGTGCAGAGAGTACTTCATCAACTACAAAATTTTGACATTCTCATCTATATACATATATAAGTTATTAACATACATTCATACAAATTTAAATACTTTAACGACATCTCATAACATTCATAGTTATAGTACAAGAAAAGAACAAATTATATTAACGAAGCACAAGTATTCATTTTACAAAAAGTCGCCAATTTACGCTGGCTCTAAGTTGTATAACTCCATACCGAGTGATCTAAAAAACTCAATCATTTGAAATTCAAAATAATTTTAAAAATATTCTACAAAAACATGCGTTTTATAGTATACATGAATTTATGTCTTTTTGCGAACGTGTCAAGTGACTTTGTTTTTTACACCTTTTAATTGTTATTATTTGACTAACACATATACATATTTATACACATATGTAAAAATGTGAATAAAAAAAATTATTATTATTATTATTAAAAAAATTAAAATTTAATATTGATCTACAAAACAATTTACTAACACGTAGTGACGCTAACAGTTTCCCTTTATCTTGGAATAAACCATCAAATATTAAATTAAAACCACGATCGAAACAAATTCACACCTTGAGTTACTGCAAATCAAATCGAGACATTTTTATACCGGAACAAAAATTAAACGAAATTCATCATATTAGAAAATCCTACAAACGAAGAACAAGAAATAGAAGTTGATGAATTAAACGAAGAATCAATTAATCCAGAAGAACTTTTCCCGAACAATCATCTTTCGAAAAACTAAATAATTTGATTAGAATGGACCACATGAATATCGAAGAAAGACGAATGATAATAAAATTGTGTAGAAAATACATGAACATATTCAAAATTCCAGACGAATATTTAAAATTTACCAACACGATAAAACACCGCATAACGACCAAAGGCAAAGATCCAATATTTTTGAGACACCATTTACCAATAAAGAGGAAATCAGAAAACACATAGACGAAAGGTTACAACGGAAAATCATCCAACCAAGCGTCTAACACGGAATTTGGAAATTTTGAGTTCAACAGAATGCCAATTCGACTGAAGAATGCCCCAGCAACGTTCCAAAGATTAATGAACAACATTTTAAATGAACTTATAAACACTCATTGTCTAGTTTATTTGGATGACATAATAATTTTTTCACCTAACTTAGAAGAACATAGAAAATCCCTTGAAAAACTATTTCAGAAACTACAAAAACACAATTTAAAATTACAAATAGATAAATGCGAATTTTGCAAAAAGGAAATTGAATTTTTAGGACATGTTATTACGAGCGAAGGAATTAAACCGAACCCGAAGAAAATTATCGCCACACAAAATTACACAATACCACGAAACCAAAAAGAAATTAGAGAATTTTTAGGACTATTTGGTGATTATCGGAAATGTATTAAAGACTTTTCAAAAATTACCCGACCTTTAACAAAGCAATTAAAGAATAATGCAGAAGTAAAGATCGACGAAGAATTCGTAGAAACCATAAATAAATGCAAAACACTTTTGACTAATGATCCAATTTTAAAATATTTGGACATGAACAAAATTTTACATTAACGACAGACGCATCTAATGAAGCCATAGGAGCTGTATTATCCCAAGAAGACCACCCCATAGCTTATGGATCGAGAACACTTACCAACTCGGAGAAAAATTATAGTACAACGGAAGAAGAGCTTTTAGCAATCGTTTGGGCCACCAAACATTTTAGGCCGTATCTTTATGAAAACAAATTTACAATTAAACAGACCATAGACCACTCATCTGGCTATTTTCACTTAAAGAAGCAAATTCAAAATTAATAAGATGGAAACTCAGTTTAATGGAGTACAACTACAAAATCAAATACAAAAAAGACGCTTTATTAAGACCACTAAAAGAAATTTACACAAACGACATCGATTTTGACACAATTTTGGCAATTGCCGATGGACCAACAGAAGAGGAGCAAATTTAGATGAAATTTTAAATAATTTGACAGCAGAGCAGGAAGAAGATAACGAAACAATACACACATCTAAAGGAGAAGTTGAAATTGAAATTACATATAAAGAATCACCACTAAACTTTCAAAAAAATCAAATCATTTTTGATACACACAGAAGTTCAACAAAAGCAATTATGAAACACATACAAATATTTGAAAACACAAAAAAACGAATTTATTGTAATTTTCCTTTTGGATACGAAGAATGAGAAATTAAAACATTAAAAAAAATCATTCAACCCAACACTAATATTTGTATTTATTTCAAATATGGCAACATGGAGAGAGATATTTTAAAAATAATCCGAGCAAATTTTAACAATACCATCAAAATCAATTTGACAAATAAATTATTAGAAGTTATTGAAGACCAAAACGAACAGACAAAATGTATGGAATATTATCACACCGGAAAAACAAAACATCGAAGAATTAACAAAACTTATAACTCATTAAAGCCTTATATAACTGGCCAAAAATTAAAAATGACGTAACTACTTATATTAATAACTGCAAAATTTTTAACTTAGCAAAATTGACAGAAACCCACAAAAATTACCCATATTATTGACACTAACCCCTGACAAACCGTTTCAAATTATACACGCTGATTTATTATTTATTAACCAAAAACTTATCTTGACAATCGTAGACGCATTCTCAAAGTATGCCCAAGCGTATCTTATACCCTATAGAAATTCACAAACCATTTTGTCATATTTAACATAGTACATGTCACATCATGGCATTTTCTCAAAATTAATTACGGATAACAATCCATCTTTTTGTAACAATTTAATAACAGAATTCTTAAAAGGTCACAGAATCAATCACCATCACCATCGAGTTTGCACCGAAAATTCAATATCAAAGGGAATACATTTAACTCGACTTTAAAAGAATCATTACGAGTACCTATCTAGTTTAGAAAAATCAAAATTACCTTTCGGAACACAATTACATGTAACCGAAACATCTTACCCTTTGACAAAACTTCAAATCAAATTACAGAAGACTACATAGAGGAGAGAAATAAAACTATGAAACTTATCAACCACGAAGTAAAGGAGAATATTATTAAAGCAAAAAGAAAAATACAACAGAAACAACCGCAAACTACAATCGAAGAAAACGTACCTGAACAAGTTGTATACGTTAGAAGGAATTAACAACGCAATAAATTAAGGTAAGTATTCCTCCAAAAATTAAATTTTAAAATAAAATGATCTTTTAGGACCCCTTCTTTATGGATGCAGGAAAACAAACAACTCAAAAGGCCGTGATTGCCGATTCGTGTTTATGTACGTTGATGACATCATAACTTGCATTCCTTATGACATGGTCGATATGACCTTACAACTATTTAACAATTATGATCCATTTCTAGACTTTAGGGTAGAACTTGAAAAAAATTTAAAGTTACCCTTTCTTGATGTTTTACTTATAAGAGACAATGACACGATTAAAATTGACTGACTCAAAATCTATTTTAAAAAAATAATAATTATCCGAATAAATTAATAAATAAACTTATAAATAAGAACACCAACTATACCCAATCTGGTATTAATCGGAATATCACCAATAATATTATTAAAACAACCACTTATAAGAAAATCATACATATACCTATACTTAGCCATAAAATAATAAATATCTTAAAAAATGACCGTACCAAATGAGTGGTATATAATAAAAATACAATTTATAACAACATTTACTCCCGTTTAAAAGATAAGACTCAGCTTTTAGATAAATCTAATGTTGTATATAAAATCTGTTGTAGCAATTGTTCTATTTGTTACATCGGACAAACTAAACAAAAGTTGGGTACTCGGATAAAACAACATCAATATAATTCTAAAAAAAAGACAGAGGATACAGGACTCATCATAAAAATACAGGGCACATTTTTAACTTTAAAGAACCGACTATACTATAGTAGTGGAACGACTCGTTTCAGAAATGATTGCCATCAAAATGCACCCGCTAAACATAAATTTCAATACAGATACAAATAATTTAAACACCATTTATAGTCAAAGGAAAGGAACACTAACTGCAGCGTCTATTTAACCAACAGAAAACATCAAAAACTGCACCAAAAACTTTACTCGGACACGTGTTTCAACAGCTAAGCTGTTATCATCAGCGATACCGATACTTTGGTGTTTTCTGTTGACCATTTATAGTAATATTATTAGCAGAATAAAACCTATCAACTGACATGAAACAAGCTGCTTCACAAAATAATATTAACATTAAATTAAAACTAAAAACCTAATTAAAACTGATACATACTTAAACCTAACATACATACTACTCTAACTAATTAATTAACTAACCCACCACAATTTAACCTACTAACTAACTAATTTTAATCTAAATCTATATTTTTAAAAGACTTCAAAGTTAAATCTTACATGAATATTTATCTAATTTACGTATGTATGCAATTTGCACGCAAAAGCGGTCTTTATCATTGGCGATAGCTGATTTACATGTATTAATGTCGTTCGTTGTTACAAGTCGTGTTTGGGTTTTGTAAATTTTAAATTGAAATTGACATAATCATCAATTTTGTATGGTCATATTATTAATTAAACTGACGTCCAATTCATACTTGTGTAAGGTGAGTCTAATTGTTTTAAATTTTAAATTTTAAATTCAATAATCTAGTCATATAGTCATATAGTTATTCAATTTTTGGTCTTTTTTTGTTCTTTTTTAATGTGGTGAATTTTGCACTTAATTCGTTCTACTATGTTTAATATACATTTATATATTTTTCTAATTGTGTGTTGTTTTTCTTAAAAAAATTACAGCCTTGAAACAGCCCTCACAATGAGGGGCGAAACGTCGGCAATCACAGCCTTTTGAGTTGTTTGTTTTCCTACAACCACAAAGAAGGGGTCCCAAAAACCATTTTTAGTTTAAAAGCAATAAATGAAGACCATAAGCAGAGACGGTAAAAATTCAAAGTGTTACAGACAAAACCAAAACATTTAAGAATAAACGCAATAAAAATACTAAACCTAAAAAGAGACTTAATAAAAGAAATAAAAAGAATGTGTTATTGCAGAATGAAGACGCCAACACTAACCCTCACGATCCTGGTCCTAACACTAGCAGAACGGGAAATTCAAATCAAACCCATCAAAAATGACTTACTACTCTTAGCTTTAGGAAACGCGTATAAACACATTTTTAATCATAGATTAGCATTCACCTTAGAATATAAGCATTTACAGTTATTAATTAATAATCTAACCGCGCAACATGAGTTTATTTATAATGCCTGCATTAACATTAAACACACCAAGGACCCCATTTTATCCAAACACGATATCAATATAAACAAATTATTGAAACAATGTAACAAAAAATTCAATCAATTTTTATAAAATGCAAAAATTTTATGTCATTTAAACGAAACAAACTTATGTATTGATTGGAGCAATGTGAGTATTTTGTTTGGTCCTGCAACCAATTAGAATGTGTAACCGATTACTTCTTGATAGAAAAGAAATATGTAATCATAAATAACAGTTCATCCCAAATTAATAATAACTGTGAAAATAGATTAATGATTAACCCAATTAATAACAATTAACCAGGCAAATTACATATTAAACACAGAAAGTGAAGTGTTATTAAAATATCAGTGTAAAAGAGACACTAACAATCGATACAAACTCATTAATTAAATTGCCTACGAATTGTTCTTTAAAATTTCAGCAACAATTGTTTATCAATAGTAAGGACGAGGTATGTGATGTAATGACATTACCAGAAATGACCAATAAAATTTAAAGAAATAAATGAAAGTTCTAATAAGGCATTCAAATTACCAAAAATCAATTTAGATAAACGTTTGGAAGAACAAATTTTAAATGATGAAATATTACAGCCTCAAGAAATACCTCTTCATTACCAATTTACAAATTACTTCTTACTTTTTAATTCTAATAATTATTGTAATTTTATGTTTTATAAAAAATATTGTATTTAATAGATTAAGATCCATTTTTAGTAGAAAGACCGAGGACAGTCTTTCATTTCGGCGGGGAGGTGTTACATTAGAGGAAATGTAAACTGCTGAAATTCTAATATAACTTTTCATAGAAGTGTAAATGATAAGATTATTGTTTATGCAATCATTGCTTGTTCCATGTGAACTATAAAATTAGTAGGAAGCTTTTTCATAAAACTGCAAAACATTTTAATTATTGTGGTAAATTGGTGAACAACCGCCTTCGGAGTAACATTGTAAACGTTCTCATTAAATAAAGATAAGTTTTTTTTTAAACTTAATATTTCTTATACAAAATATATCTTATATACTACTTATATATAACATATTTAAACGTTTATATGTAACGTTTATAATTAGTCTGACTTTTATAACATTTTCAATAACATTATTGTTTGTTATAAATTGATTTTGATTTTTACAGGTGTTGTATGTTAGTTTTTCAGTGACCCAAATTATAAATTTTTTTCAATTGTTTTAATTAAGAAGTTTCGCCATAGCTGATTCAGTTAATATGTTAAAATTAATTAATTAAAAATTTGAAACAAATTAACACAACATTTATATAAAATGAGTATATAACATACTTCAGTGACAAACATAAACTTACAAATGTATGTGTTACACAGTGTATAAACGTTTATTTAAAACGTTGATAAAATATTTCTGTTTTATTCAATCACGTGTGAGAGATGCGCATTTGTTATCCAAGAAGATCACGCCGGCCGTACTCAATAAAGAATTACCAATGGTGTTACAATCAGTGAATTGTGAAGATTTTTAGGTAGCCATTGTTAATTTTGGTTCAAACGTTAATAAAAAAGTTTTTTTTATAATTGTTTGAAGACACATATCGGTTGTTGTCGTACATGATCAGGTTAGTATATACATGTTTGTTATAATTTTAGTTAGTAATTTTCTGCAATTGTGAAAACAGTTGGAATACTATACTATAAATACTATACAGGGTGTCCCAAACAAAGTGGCCTATTAGACGTTTATGGAGAACTAATCGTATTGAAATTTTGAAACTTTGTGATAATATATTATTCATACTGATCTTTAATTGTAAAATAGTTTTGCTTATATTGCACTTCCGGTTGTGCCAGAAGTCGACATCAACTTCTTTATGTTAAAGGGAATGATATGTTTTTATGATATTTTTGTATTTAGCTCCTAATTTAAAACAACTTATATTAAGGTTTGTAATATCTACTTCGCATAGTTTTTGAAATATCGTTAAATTTTAAAAAAAATATTGGTTTGTAGGATATTTTTTAAAAATTCATATTTTTGAACTTTATTTAGATAAAAAAATTATATTTGGTTTCTATATAACAGAAGCTTAGTTTTATTCATTACTGTGATCAAAATATGTTCAGTGTATTCAGGACGTCCACCATTGATTCTCAAAGTAAGCAAACTTCAAATAGCAACAAGTCGATTTTTTTAAATAGAACATAGTAAATATTATTTAACAGGTTGATTCAGAAAATTTTTTGTGATCGATTGATATAAGCATTACCTGTACTCATTTCATACGGTTTAGAAGTTATTACGTATTTTTATAAAAATTATTTTTAATGTAGTAATATCTAGCTAACTATGGAAAAAATGGTAGCAAGATATTTATTTGTAGTAAGTAAAAATCTAGGTAGTGGTGCAAGACACAAATTAAAAATGTTTAACGGTAGGAGCAATGTAGGTTACAAATACCATACGAATAAATAAATAAACAAATAATAAAATTAATTTTTAATTAGATAATATCTACAAAAACTTAGTTATTAAATTGTTCAAAATGACGTCCAACAAAGATTAAGTCTTTATAGCACTTCTTGTGTAGTAGCTCTTCAAATTTCACTTCTATTAATTCTTCTAACTGCCAAATTTGCGAGTTGCGTAAACAATATCTTTTAATTTACCCCAAAAGTAAAAATCGCAAGGAGTCAGAACTGGTAATCTTGGAGGGCAACGTAAAAGAGTTCTTGAGTTACAGCATGGGTACTATGAGCCGGAGCTCCTTCCATTTGCTACCAACAAGTCAAATATGTTTGAAGAGGAAGATCTGTTTTATTATTTTACAATATTACAATATTACATGTTACCAATAATGCATTGTTTTTTTCCATAGTTAGCTAGATATTACCAAATTAAATATAAATTTTATAAAAATAAGTAATAACTTGTAAACTGTATGAGATAAGTACAGGTAATGCTTATATCAATCGATCACAAAAAAATTTCTGAATCAACCTGTTGAATAATATTTAGTATGATCCATTTAAAAAAATTGACTTGTTGCTATTTGAAGTTGGCTTACTTTGAGAATCAATGGTCGACATCCTGAATTCACTGATCATATTTTGATCACAGTAATGAATAAAACTAAGCTTTTGTTATAAGGAAACCAAATATAGTTTTTTTATCTTCAAAAGTTCAAAAATATGAATTTTTAAAAAATATCTTACAAACCAATATTTTTTTTTAAATTTAACGATATTTCCAAAACTATGCGAAGTAGATATTACAAACCATAATAAAAGTTGTTTTAAATTAGGAGCTAAATACAAAAATATCATAAAAAACATATTATTTCATTTAACATAAAGAAGTTGATGACGACTTCCGGCACAACCGGAAGTGCAATATAAGCGAAACTATTTTACAATTAAAGATCAGTATGAATAATATATTATCACAAAGTTTCAAAAATTAAATACGGTTAAGTTCTCCATAAACGTCTAATACGACACTTTGTTTGGGACACCCGTATAGATTATACATCAAAAATTTTATTTTGTAAGATCGGGGCTTTATCATGCTATTTCAATTGCGCGTATCTAATACAACTTGATTTCCACACCTAATTGCATTGCTGAAAACATTTGCACTAGGGTTTTACACATCAAATTTTTACACGGGGTACAATTGAAAGTGAAATAATGAACTTTATTTCGACATCTATTTTAATTATAATCAACTGCACTAAAAAAATGTTCTTTGAATTAATAACAAATAAGAATTCACTTGCATAGTCCGCAATTCTCACGTGTGATAAATTACGTTGTGTTGACTAATACGATTATTAGTACTTAGGTAGTGATTCTCACACACTTTTATGTGATATGAAATTTAATATTTACAATTACCATATAAATTGAATTTGAATATTTGATTGTTGCCAAGGGAGCATTGCAAAAGTTTGTAAGTCTTTGCCCAAACTTATATGATATTTTCTTTGTTTCTTATAACATTTACTCACTTTCACGCTTACATGAAGATGTGCTGAGGTATGGGGTCTTGGAAAATTTTAGTTGGTTTACATTCGAGAGCTATTTAGGCAAAATTAAATCTAATCTACAGAGTAATAGGACACCAATTTAGATATTTAGAAGACTTCTATTTGGACCCGATAAAATCTTAAAAAACTTGGAGTTTATTTTGGTAGGGGTAAAGGTACTCAGGGTATGTTTACTATAGAACAGGTACATTGTAAATATGTATCTTTTCCATTCAAAAATGATTTTATCTAAGCCCTATATTCCACCAAATAATTGATTGTTTTTGCTTAAAATTTTGTATTATTACTTTCACTACTACCACAAAAACCCCCGTGTCTTAAATTTTAGGACCATATTCAAATTTGTTCGCAAAATATCGCAAAAAAAACGAAGAAAATAAAAATTTGTTAACACTCTGTTTGTCCTAAATGAAGCGTTTCCGGACCTAGGTTTATATGAACTTTTTTTCTAGAATCACTACGCGTATATCGGTATTTAAAAAAACGTTTTTCCTAAATCGTCACTAAAGTACAAAAAGATCGACAGTAAAGTAAATAAAATCGGTACTAAAGTAATTCATTATACGACGATTTGTAAGTTCACATTTTTGCCGGTAAGATGTGTAAAATGTATGTAAATTTTCGAATCGCGCATGGGCGGTGGAAGCATTTGAGGTGAAAAAGAAAACAGCTGATCACATTTGCTACTTAAAGAACGTTATAAAATTGTCAGATTTTGTTCAAATTTTGGGATTTCGGAAAAAATATAATATGTACCTCGGCACTAAAGTCTTTTTCATGACTCACGTGTTTTATTTGCCTCGGTTATCGCCTCTGCAACTAAAACACATTCGTCATAAAAAATCAAATTTTATTGCCTTTATACATAAATAACTATTTTTATACTAAGTTGTGTTACTTGAGTAATAATACATAATATTTAAATACATTTATTACTTTATACTATTAATACAAACTTAATCATATTTTGGGTTTTCTTTAGGTCTTCTTCTTTACGAAAAAGTATCAAATGTTGTTGTTTCTTTTAATCATACAAATCAGAGGAATCGAATGTGGCCGAAGAGTGTATTAACTCTCTTCTAATCATAAATATGTTTTAATTAGGTACCTTTTTACTATTATACTGTATCCGGAAAAAATGCCGAAAAACTGATATTTTTGAAAAGTCGTTATTTTCTTTTGAAAATTTGCACTTAGACGTATAATCTAATTCTGAACAACTTTTCTCTTAGGCATTTTTCAATATCTTGTCATCTAACCTTACTTTTTACATATTTAATAGATATTTTTTAAATTTACCGCCATGGCAGTAGTAGTCACATGACATTTGTCAAAGTGTATTTTTTTGTCATTCAGTATGCTGAATGCATTTACCGAAAAAAATTTCGGATATCTCAATTACAAAAAATTTTCCCATTTGATGCAAACTCTTTGCCGGTTACTGTATAAGTTTCATTTACAAAATTATTTCAGTCACTATAAAATCTAACCAAAAATATTGTGAAAAGTATAAGCAATTGTGTTCACTGTTAAATAGAAAAGTGAAATGTTTTAAGGATTACAAATGCGTTAAAAATTCTTATTAATTTGGAGTTTCTTATGTATGTACTTTTAACAAATGATTCGGTTCTCTTTTTTTGGCAAACTTATGTGTCCCGGAAAATCTGAAGCATTGTGTTTAACATGATGAATTTGAAAAGTTTGATTTATATGTCTCCAAAGTGTGTTTATGATATTTTCAGAATCAGAACACATTAAAATGTATACTAGAAACTTATCAAACATATTTCAAAAAATGTATGGCATAGTAAAAATTTACTTTAAATAAACGTGTAAGACTTGCGTTGTCGATGTCCGGCGTTGATGGTTAAAGGCTTTACCTCTAAATTATTAAACTAAATACTGTACATTTATAGTTATTTATGTACCAAGGGCATAATAAAGATGTTTATATTTTAAGGCAATAGCTTACAAATCAGAGGGCCGGCGGCCTGAAGTTTTGTAACTTTCCCGAGATTATTTTCAACTTGGAATATGAAAATTAGTTGATAAAAAAGAAATTCATTTATATTAATGAAACTCGGCCGCTTTGTTTGTCTAATTACTTTATTTACAATTTGTTTATTTCAAAATACACACTAATTGTGTGAAATAGGCAAAGAAATTCCGAAAAAAGTATACGAAAGACCGTTAAAATATGATGGGCAACTGCTCCCGGCCACTATACAAGAGAAAGCTCAAGAAATTTAAAGATTGGAAAAATAAAAATTCTGTCACTATTATCAGTGAAACTGTTTTGATGGAGTATTCACTTTTTACATTCGTTTTTTTGTTATTTGCATTAATTTTACATCTTTTCAGTCAAAATTATTTAGCCCCAATTCCTTATGGGCTAAATACTCAACGTTGAAGACCACGTTATTAGTGAACAACAAAATTCCGTGAAAATCCAAAATTAAAACACGCGAAGACTTTTTTGAAGGATGCTTCAAACGATATACACCTTTTGGAAAAAATACGTAAATACTCCAATTTTACATTTAATTCAATTATGATATACATGTTGTTCTGGTGATGGGAGTGTTCGGCGGACTAGGAATGGACGAGTTAGTAAGATTAACCATAGATGATGTAGATGACCGAGGAGCCGTTTTAGTGGTAAAAATTGAATGCACCAAGACTGGGGTTTTGAAAACCTTTACTATTGTCGAGGAAAATGAAATAGGTGTCTTGCAACCAGTTGCTAAAAACACCTTCGGGAGATATCATCAAAAATTGCAAAGTGTCTAGGTTATGCGGATGCAAAAGGGTACACAGGACGTTGCTTGGGCCGTACATCTGCAACTCTTCTGGTGAATGCCGGTGCCGACATTTTGATACTGAAAAACATGAAAAATGGATGAGTAGACATATGAATACATAGAAAACAGTAATGCGTTCAAGAATAAAATTACCAGAATGATTACTGGCTGCAACATAACAGAAGGTGAAGCCTCCTCTTCCCGTAATGTGAATAGGGGAGAGTCAGGAGACTATGTAAGCAGGAGAGAATTGACATATTTATATTTTGAGCCACATTCATTTACAGCACTCGCCTAGCTGTTTGACTGTGACTTTAGTGTTTGACCTTAGTGTGCTCTATCGTAATTTGCCGTAAATGTATCGATTCTTCTATTAATAACAACTTATATTTTAGGTAAGTCTGATGTAATTTATTGTAATATTATCTTAAGCTATATTATTACAATAAACGTTTCGTTTGATTAGACGGCTTGCATACGAATATGCTACAAGAATAGGTAGAACATACCGAACTATACCTGACAAATGGAAGCAATAGAAATGGTGTCCAAGATTTATGTGCCGACATGCCAGGCTTTCTGTGCGGAAACCTGAAGCAACGGATTTGGTTCAAATGACGAGTTTCAATCGTCATAATATTGACGTTTTTTAGAATCAATTGCAAGATCTATTTAGTCGCTACTCGGCCAAAATTTTCAATTTGGATGAGGTATGTACCTACGTCAAATGCGTGATCCATAAAAACTAGTGTGATTACATTTCGTTTATTTCTAGACAGCGGTCACAACCGTGCAAAGAGTTCAGAAGTTCATCGGCAAAAAGGAGGGCATCAAATAGGGAAAGTTACTTATAGAAAAAGAGGCGAGTTGATGTGTCATGTGTATATGCGCCAATGGAAATGCATTACCCTCTCTATGGATTTTTCCTAGACAACATTGATAATTACTTGGGTCTGGCGTATCCTAGCGGTTGGATGACTTGTGAAAACTTTTTAAAAGTTACAGAGCATTTTGTATTAAATGTAATTGTACGAACAGCGTTTTACTCATCATCAAGAGCCATACGTTTTGCAGAAATAATGGCATTGTTATCCTTACCCTCCCACCACACACATCAAATAAACTTTAACCTTTGGACAGTACAGTATTCGGTCCATTTCAATGGTTGATGTTTTTGAAGCAAGATAGTTTCCAAAATACAAAGGCGTCAAAGTTATTATTTTTTTACATGTCTTAATTTTTTTGTGTCCTCCTGTATGAAGTTTTTATTTGAATATTTTTATACACCAACTTCTTCTGCGCAAAAAAGGTGTACTTAATAAATATCGCTCCCAGATACAGTTTCTGGGATAATTAGATTTTTACTTTATCTTTAATTAAATAGACACTTTCGCCATTGCCTTCCTTCAGACTTTATCCAGGCTTAGGACGTAGCTCTGCAGTTAAGTGCGTTAACTGTTAAGCAAGCATCTCGGGTTCAATTCCCGGTGCAAACATCGGATTTTTCGGCCGTATTCTCTCGCTAGGCAATGGCAAACCAGCGAGAGTATACTTGCCTAGTAAACCTCTCAACTAAGCCGTTCAGAATCGGCGTTAAACTGTAGGTCCCATGTATATGTGTCTACTGTCACGCACAACACATATACATGCGAGGGGTGCGCAACGTCCGGTAACGGATATGCGACTTCAAAGAAGAAGAAGAAGAAAGAAGAAGGACTGGTCCAAATTAATAATTGAGCGTGTTTAAAAGCTAACAGGCAAAAAGCAATAATAAATTTAAAGACCAAAGGGTCAACAACAGAAATAACGTAAAAGCAAACTGGCCAAGAAGATAAGAGATAAAGAAAAAAAGATAATCGCTTAACTTAAGTAGTTTCGGTTTCATACTAAATGTTCAATATGGGCATCACCTTCATTTATGCACAAATTGATACTCGTAAATAAAACTTTCAAATGTTTAATATCTGTAAAAAATATCAAAGATAAAGCAAAAATCCAATTATTTCAGAAACTGTTGCTCGAGCGATATTTGTTAAGTGTACCTTTTGGGACAGAAGAAGTTGGAGTACAAAAATATTCAAATAAAAATTTCCTACAGGAAGACACACAAAAATTAGGACATTTTAAATGTAAATAAAAAATGCTGTAAGTAGCGCCAGCTGCAATTTACCTCAAAAATGAGAACAAATTTTAAATTTTCATCCCAAACTACTCCCGAGTACCGAATTTCGTGCAAATAGCACAACTATTAAGAAAATTATCAACTTTTAGACTAAGGTAATTTGGGTTAAATTGGCATATTTTAGTCCCAGAAATCTACAGTAACTCTATGTACACGGAATATCGGGACCTCTTGTATGTTTAACCCCCTGAGTGTGATGGCCACGTTAAAATAGGTGGTGGTTTCATTCTATTATGAGATTGTACTCAATCTCAAACTCTCTTTATTAAGCCATCACACAGATCTCTGTAAGGTAGTTTTTTTTATGCTATCCTTAAATATTGTTAAAGTCTGCTGATCCATTTTGTCTCATTTCACAGAATTAGTTCTGATAATCTTTCTTTTAAGTTTAGCGTCTTCTGTTTTTTAAATGTGTACGTAACAGAAGGGAAATGGCAAATAGTGTTGTTAGTATCAAAGAGTTTGTAAAGTGGAAAAGAAAACTAAAAGGGCCAGAAGAATTCTAAACCAAAACAAATAAAACTTTGGTAAAACCGGGAACATATTGAGATGTCCATCAAAGCAACAAATTAAAGGGGCGAACAAAGCAACAAAAAAAAAATGGAAGATTCTTTTTTATTTTAATTGAAACATATTTTTACATATTTGAATTCCGCATGAAATTGTAAGTCATAGGTATGTATGATACCTAAGTTTATTAAGCCAAACATTATCACCCGATAAAAATGTAGAAATTAGAGTAATTGTTCAAAATTTTGCCCTCCAACTTCTAAACACTGTGACGGCATTTCTTAGCTAACAAAAGAAATTCGAATAAATAAATAAGTAAAAAAGAAATTCGTAATTTTGGAGTCCTAAAAATCGATTTACAGGCAAATGTATGCCTGTATTTTAGGCAATTGTGGTTGCTCCCGTGCTTTTTGGTGAATGCTTCAATTTCTGGTGTTTTCTGGGGACTTTATAATTTGTGGGCTTCCTATCCAAAAAATTCATCCAACTAGCATTTTGACAAGCAAGTCGTTTTTCTTATTTCAACGGCTGACACAGCAAGTAGATTGATTTTTCCAATCCGAAATATAAAGGATTAGAATGTGTTAATTCCATATTAGTTAGTTAAAACAGAAGGAAAATATCTCATTAAAATTGAGGGATAAGTACTCGTCATTTTGTTAGCGTCGTAAGTACCGTATCTTGCTATCATTCTACGTTCCTGTGAAAACCTTTGTTTACCGCCATTTTCTCAACAAATTTGCAGACCACCTGTTGGGCATATGGATATAAATTAACTATTAATAAAACAACAAGGCCGTGAATCCGGATGCTATTTCTGTGGATGTACTGATCCAACTAAACCTTCCCTGGAGCTCGGTCGTTGTACAACAATTGCTGTATCCCTTCGCTGTGATTTCTACATGATCATTTGAGGCAAGCCGAGCTGTCCATACCAGCTGATTCTGTATTCTTTTATCCATTTCTCTGGAAAACTATCGTTTAGTCTATTCTGAATGCTGCAGCTGTCGACTATGTACACTTGATCGTCATTGACATCTACCTATAAACAAGCTAAGTTAACTCTTTTGAATGTTGTTTTCTTATATTACCTGTATATTTGTCGCGTTAACGTACCTACCTGTACGCTCCAGTGAATTTATCAACATAATTATTGCGCTTTGTTATCGAATAATTGTAAATTTAAAAGATCTTTCAAAGTTCGTTTCATGTGTTGCGCTATCGGACAATTTTAGATTTGTTGTTGTGGTGCCGGTGCCCACGTACTTGCTTTTTGATTTAATTTAATGTCATTAATTGCCACACGAATTAATGAGTA
>JALBCR010001873.1:0-146857 GCA_030710515.1 Abscondita cerata
TCATTGTACTTCGTTCAGAAGTTACGTATTGCTGTCGACATTTTGGTCATACTTTTCTAGGCTTGTTGGACTCAGGTGCAACTCTACTATCTTAGTGAATTGGAAGGTGAAGTTGGACAGTTGCACAGTCACTTATTTTGATAGTGACCGACACTATCTAACCGATGTACTATATGCTTTCTCTTTTTTCTTTCTGTTGGTCCTTTGTCTGTACTGTTCTGGTTTGTTATCTTATCTTCATATGTTTTACTAAGATCTTTTTCTTTCCTCCTTCTAAATTTCTTTTCTATACTTTGTCTCAACTCTTTTCTGTTTCTGTGTTGGTGCTTTGGTCATTGTTTGACTGTACCTTAGATCTCTACCTTTTCGGCGTTCCCACTTTATGAGCGACTTTGCTACCAGTACCCTACTTTTGATAATTCTTCACTTACTTTCTGTAGAGTTATCATTCCGCTTTAGCGACTTTAGGTACTCATCATTCGTGGCCATTCCCAATTAACAGATCTGTAATTGCTTCTGATTTTCTTTCTTTGCTTTGTTCTCTCTCCTCTCGATCTCTTTTCTAGTGTTTTTTTTCTCTCTTACACAGAGGTTCCTATGGGTTGTTTTTGGGGTTTATATTCAGGGTGGGTTTGTTTATTGGGGTTGATTTCATTTGGTCTTCAAGGCTCTTTTGTCCTTGGCGCTTGCCAATTACACTCCTTGAGGATTGACCCTATTGCTCTCTTTAGCTTTTGACGTGCTCTGCGTATAAACCATGCCTGAGGTTCAGTAGGTTTCCCGCTTTATCTTCCGTTTCTGACTTTTCTACTGATTACCTCATCCTTGATGTTTCTTTTTCTGAGAAGCCACTTTGGGTTCTTGCTGCTTTATTTTTCTGAAACATCCTTCCACGAAAAGTGACTTTTGGGCATATGGTTTGTTCTGTGGACATTATTTAAGCTTCAGTTTAATGATTACGTCAGCCTCTATCCGTATTCTTTTTCTGTTTGCTGTGGACGAATGAGATTCTGTCTCTATTGGCTACCGAGTTTCATCTTTGCTAGGGGAGTGCGACAGTATTTTTGTACATCGCACCAAAAATGTTGTGTGATTTTTGCTGTAGTTACTCATGGCGCGGTAGATGGCGGTCTTTGGTTCGTTGCGGTATCTGTTTGTCACTTCCCGTCCTAAGTCCGCTCTGTGTTGTGTTGATCTTCGTGGTGTTCGTATGCGTTCCGTTGTGGTGACGCTTGGTAATTAAATCTAGTGTTTCTATGGCATCAGTAGTAATCGATCTTTATTTTAGGGTATGACTGTTATTAACAACATTGCCCATTGTTTCCGTCAATATTTTAGCACATTTTATGTGCGTTTCCGCATTCGATCACCGTAAGTAGTTTTAGCGCGTGCATTTAGGCGGTGGTGGGCGGCATTTTCTTGTTTTCTTTTAGGCGAAATTACGGTCCCACAAGTTTATGGAGACGAATCACATTCTCACTAGCTCCTTGACAACGAACTGACTGTCACTACTGGGACGATACTAAATTACTATCACGACGGCTTTACTACAAAATATCTACTTAATTTCTCTGTATACGAGTTGGGTTACTAGAGGACGGAATCCAACACTCGAGCCATACAAGCCGTTTTTCGCCAACCACACCCGCTCTGTATCTGCCTACTGGAATTATCTAAATTACTGTGTATCACTTGTTTTCTTGCACGTCAAAACCAGTTGACCTTAAACGCAAAAAATTAACCCTAGCGTTTGCGTCGTAAATCTAGTGCGCTCAAAGAAAAACGGATATTGCAATCAGCCCGCTGCGAATTGTGTAATTGTTAGTAAATAAACTTAACTAGTGACTTGTTTAGTGCGAGTATTTTATTGTTACCCATGAATACATTAATCGTTCTATCTCGCTTGTAATGTAAATATCTTCTTTGATTACAAGATAATTACAGCTTAAAGGGTATTGACGCTGTTCAAATA
The DNA here is from genome assembly GCA_030710515.1 of Abscondita cerata. Taxonomy (NCBI): domain Eukaryota; kingdom Metazoa; phylum Arthropoda; class Insecta; order Coleoptera; family Lampyridae; genus Abscondita; species Abscondita cerata. The sequence continues at coordinate 1,973 of JALBCR010001873.1, forward strand.
AGACGGTTCTTTTAGTATCAACACTTGCACCTCCGTACTCAGTGAATAGCCGGGTGATACTAATTGCCGTTTTCATCCCATTTATTGACATCTTCTATGTTAAACTGATTCCGTATGCTACTATTTGTTTTTATTTCATAGTATTATGTCTTTATCAACCTTATTATTTCTATTTTCACCCTGTTTTTTGTTTTGTTCCCCGTTGTGCCTGCCTTTGTCTCTGCTGCGTATGTTAGTATTGGTCTCACTGTCGTTTTATACACTTTCATTCTGCTTTTCGTGTGTTCATGTACTTGGTTCTTCATATGGATTGTCTTAAACAGTTACTCGTTACGAGTCTTGTCGTGATAAAAGACAAAAGACGTAAACACCATTAGTTAAAAGAATAAATATAAAAATACTTTTTGAGTATTGGTAAAAATAAATTAGATACATATAGATGTTTTACGCCTTTACAAACATACTTCTACTAAAACAGCCCAGCCAATGAATGATTGCGCTAGATTAATACGTATACGCGCAACCGGAAAATGCATACGTTTAGGTCACTCACTTCTGAAAAGGACTCTTTTTATATAATGGGACTTACCAAAATGAAACACAAAACAAACGGTCACAATTTACCTTAGACAGAATGTAAAAAATGCCAAACGATAGAATATTTCAAACACAAATATAGAATTAAATTTATTATATAATAGAAATAAAAAAAACGACAAATTAAAGAAGGTACATGCATTCATGTTTACTTTAAAAAATTTTAAGCAATTTAATGTTAAACCCAAACATAAACAGAATTGAATACTTAAGTAAATGATACCAAGATGGCAATCGAGCGTTATTTCATACGCAAATATGGATATCCATTTATCCACTTTTGTATCCTCAAAAATCTGCATAGATAAGTGGATTAATCCGTTACAGTAGCAGAAGATCAGCAAACGGCGGTGCACATTGACGGGTAAACAAGGCAGATAAGATAATACGGAAAATACGCGGTAAGAAAAAGATAAAGACCCTAAATCAAAGTAAAATACTATTATTTAAAAAATATCAACAAATGATCTTACCAAACTTACTTTTAGGTCTTTTTAGGGAGGATTAATAAAAGACAAAACAAAAGTTACAACGTAACAAGATAAAATGATATAACGCTTACATACCAAATGAATTAAAATGAACTGTCTAGTTTTAGTCAGCGAACTATTAATATTCAATTCAGTAGAAAAAAATTAATGACCAAAACAAAGTTACAACATAACGCTAGTGATCGGTGATAAGTGAACTTAATTTACCACATACCCACCCGTGAATTATCATACGTGAAATGCTTGATTTGGAAAGGGCTTGTTCAATTGCAATTTTATTTTTAATTCTGTTGGATGTAACTAGATATTTTGATCAAAGTTCGTTAACTGGAACACCTCAGGGCCTCAATCCATATTATCAGTTCGCTAAGTGAACGATTATCCCAAAAACCGATGTCTGGGTTTGGATGTACTTAAAGAAAATGATTTGTGTAAGACTCTTTGTTTGTGAACATTTGATCAACTAAATATTCCCAGATGAATGTCATAAAATTTGTCTAAATATGTTATACAGTATCACCAAAATAAACAGTACCGAATAAAAATAAATATGAACGAAAATAATGCTCTACCAAAAAAACGATGTTTGACGATTCTAACGGATTCTATTCACCCGCACACACATTATCTGATAATATTTGTTGTGGTTGCTGGCAACCATTTCAGCCATAAATGGTCCAGAAACTGGAAGCTTCTGGCTCGACGGTTCCTCATATCTTCTATTATAAGAAGCAGAAGAAGTTAATGATACCACATACATAAATTGTAACATGACAACCATCATATAAAATCTTGACACCGCGTTATGATTAATTTTTGCAATAATAAAGTGTGATTGAATTTGTCTAAATCGCCTCTGGGTTGGTCTGTTGAAAATGTATTTTCAGTTGAGCATCATCGCGATGGTCCATAGTCCAATGTTGTGTAATTCACCAGGAAAGAGTTCAACTGCTAACAATTATTTCTCATATGCATTTTGGCAAATATTATATAGGGTGTCCGAAATTATGAGCAAAAAACTCGAAAGGTGAGTTTTACGTACTTAAAGTATGTCACAAGTTCTATAACATTTTCTGAAAATCAAAATAACGAAATTACACGGCTTTAAAGCTTGATTTTTAAATCAAGCTTTTTAATAAATATTCCTCGTGTACCGATTCTCTTCAAATTGCTTTACTTACCAATAATGTTTGTTTGTATTTTTTGTTTCCAATTTGACGTAAATTCCCAAAAAAGCTAAAGGCTTAAACTGATGTGTTGGAAATACAAACTATTTAATGAGATAATCTGTTTTAATAAATAACTAAAATTGACAACAGTTTAATAAATAACTACTATTTGGAAATGCTTTAGCATACAAACATCTTACTGCAATTACACTTACGCTAGCTATTTATAAAAATCAAGTTTGAGAATATGTAACTTGTTATTTTGGATTTTCAGAAAAAATGTTATAGGAACTTGTGGCATTAATTTTTTAAGTAGAATCACCTCATAATTTCCGGACACCCTGTATTATGCTTTTTAACATTCGCGAGAATTAATTGAAGCAAATAGAAATTTTTTCCACGACATACTTAGAAAGCAGATATTTCTTCTTTACAATTAGTGAAAAATTTTTGTTTTTTAGACATTCTCTCCGAAAGTAACCATATCACAACACAAAGTTGTGCTTGAAAATGCAAATATCACAACTCTTTCAAAACTGTTGTGATAAAACTCAAAAAAGTTAATAGTTTACACTCATATCACGTCTTAGTTGCAGCAACCACCTTCGCATCAATTTTTGCCATGCCGTTAAAAATCAAGTAGGTGAACGTTACCGATTTTGACATGTTGTTTTATTGATACAGTAAATAAAAACTAAAATTGTTTTGCGTTTTAAATCTTTAAATTATTGAAAATGTCGAGCAGTAGCGATGAATGTAACATCCATTAACACTGCCCTTAGTTTATAAGAAGCCAAAGTTACCACATAGGAGTTTTAACCCTTAACAAGTAAGAACGTAATTTTGTATTGTAATCGTCAAAAAAATAGTGTTCTGACTTATAAAGTACAAATATCTGTGGTCGTGTTTAGAACCACTCGTGCTACCTTACGCTTCGCACTCGTATTGCTACTTTTGACACTTGTTAGAAAAATATATTCTCTGGCTGAGGAAAATAATGTCATGTTACAAGAATGTCTCTTTAAAAAATTTAACAACCATCATTAGAACTGTGCGTTTTATTTATTATTTAGTCACTTTGTTTAATTTAATATCTTATATTTCGACTACTAAGCATTTTTTCAAGCATTGGTTAGAATTACGCGGCTAGCAACTTTGCGCGTTATGACAGACCACACCAAGACCACAGAATGAACACTGAACTGAACCTTGTAACCCACCTGTTGGCTTTTACGTACGAATTTGTGACGAAATCCTGTAACAATAAAGTAATGTTTACAATGAATAGTTTTCTTTCATTGGTTGGTTTCGTGGAAAAAAAACTTGATGAAACCTTTTTCACTCCCTCTCTCTCTAATGCGTCACGAGCTTAATAAGCTCAGTCTGGAAAAATGAATCGCTTTTCTCACTTGTTGGACAAATAACTATTAATGATTTGACTAGAAGATAATATAAGAAATACTCTAAATATCGATTGGTTATTATATTTTCTTTATTACTCATTAATAGATTTTCCTTCTTATTGGAAATTGGATGTTGTTCCATTTGTATATTTGTATATTTTCTCATTAAGTGCAATTCAATTTTTCTATAGAAGAATTGTGCTGATTCAATAACTATGAAATTACGGATTAAAGTTGACGATGTTTTGTCATTGAATGTCGTCTTCTCCATCTGCACCCTAAAATTTGATTAATGTAGCCCTATTTTTTTGTTTGATACAAACTAACCAGTAATAGGTAAACAAGCTTAACTTTATTTTAAAAAAATGAATAAAGGGAGAAAGTGGTTGTATTATCCATCTACAAAATATAAGAAAAGTAAATATTGTTCCCATGACCTCTCTTTCGATTAAATTATTTGCAATTGCTCCAAAGTGGCTCCAATAATTTTTAACTTATCGCTTAGGAACAGATGTTTTACCTCCACAACTGTAATTAATCGAGAAAACTTTACTTTTAAAAATTTCAGTTAACACAAATTATTCATGTTTTTTTGTAGTTTGTTACCGATGTGAGGTATAAATGGCAACACTAAGAAGACACTTCAGAGGTTATATAAAATAGTAACAGAAACAATTAGACCAATTTGTTTATAAAAGTATTAGAAACCCATACCGATAATTTATAGTTTTACAAAATCTTATTTTTTTTTAATTTTTGAAATACCGCAGTACAAAGTATTTTGTTGTGCTTCTGAACAAAGCTGTGTCGAAATTCTCAATAAGATAAAACTTATAATTTTTATGTATAAAGCAAACTTCTTTGCTCTGGTTTTTAATTTTTAATTGCGGAATGTTATTATTTATGCGATAATCTTGTAAATTGGTTTTCAATTAGCGAGTTCTGATTATTATACTCACTACTATAGTGTTGTTTGTAATAATGTTTCTGAATGAGAATAATGTTTGACTTTATTATGCTGCATTTCTGATTTATTTTCTTTCACTTCTGTTCTTTGGTTGCCGTCAACTTTTATTAAACGTAATTTGCGTACTTATTTTCAGGCATAAAACCAAACCTTGGTTTTTATTTTGAGTGGAACAAAATGGTTACTTTGTGATACGCTGCTGATGTACAATAGCGTGCAGTTTATGTATTCAAATTAGTAATTTTTTACAATTATGATATTTTCTAATAGAGCTGTTATTCTAATCTAATCTAAATTAAAACTACAGATTACATACTTTAATTAATTAGCAATTGGATTTATGTCATTATCAAATTTAAATTCATTTCATATAAACTATATAATGACACAAGGTGGTCCTCGGGAGCAGAACCTTTGATAATGTTGTTATTCCGTAACTAGGGCATAGTTGGTTGCCAAATTGTTTTTTAGACTGTCTGTCAGTTTATGCCATTAAGTAATTATAGACACTATCTTCAATAGATATCGGGTCCTTCTTTTTTGAAGATAGAAATGATGCTGTTACCATTAACTCTGTCCCGTTATACCGGTATGATTAACCAATTTTTGAGTCATTATTTAAACAGATTTTCACAAACAATCAGACGTAGTTTCAACAGGATGTGCTACGCCTCACACAACACAAACAATATTAAATCTATGTAATGATTGTTTTTCACAACATGTTACCAGGGGAGAGGAGACATTGTCATGCCAAAGTCGCTTTGAACCTAACGGCTGCAACCTATTTTTTTGTGGTGACTAAAGCCAAAGGTTTCACAAATAAACCAAAATAAAACTAGGAACATAATTGAAGAAATCGCGAATATTCCTGTTGATACTTTGCATCGTGTTATGGAGATTTGCCGCGAAAATATTGCAGGTGTATGAGAAGGAAGGCATTTACCCGGTATTATTTTAAAAAAACTAAAATTGGCATATTACTAGCTTATTACTGCGTTACTGCATTTTATTAGAATACCATTGTTTGTTCACATACTACTGTTTCAAAACTTACCATTTCCGGAGACTACCTTGTATCAAATGCATCATCTCCCCCGGAATGTATAACGCCCAGATGATTCTATATTTGCATATATAATCTTCGAAGTTGCCGATAGGTGGTGATACGTGTTACATTATTATAATATTTTAGTTTCCTGTTATTTTCAAACTCAAGTTCAAATTAACGGAATTAGTGAAACAAATTGAATAGTATATAAAAAACTTTTTAAAAAATCTATTTTTAAATTATTGCGTTGTTCGTCGTGTGGTAACATTATTTCGCGATATTCAATAAATGACAGAAACCGGCAAGCCAACGCATAACGCCATCTATCGGTGACCGAAGAAAACACAAACACGTATAGAGAATCCACTGCTTGTATCTATGGGACGTTCATTCGGGGAGATGATGTATTTCTGCAACCTAATGTAAACAGTTTATAAAAAGCATTTTAGCGCACACACGGTTTTTTTGGGTACGACGAGCACAGGGTAAGAAGTAATACAGTATCAAACAATGTTATACACATAAACCAATAAATGGTTTCCTATAAAAGCATTGGTAAAGTATCAAAATATAATTAGAATTTAACGTGTTAACCACGTACTTTGTTACTAAGCAATCTCTTTAAAACGATTACTCGCTTATAACATTGTATTAACCACTTTCATTAAGTGTTCTGTAAGTGCAGGCATCTTTTCGACTATAAAATTATCAAAACCAATGAAAATACAATATATCAGAGCGTCATGTTGAATACTTATAAACAGACAACTTTGTTCAAATAATCTAAGTATGTAGATGGTTTGTAAACATTGGCAATTTCATTGACCAATTTACCAATCAGAAAAAAAATAAAAGCGTGCAATGTTAACATATACTACGCTACTAAGCATAAAAAGTTATGAACATTTTCTTATAAACTTTGGTTCAGTTAGGGTTACTTAGAAGGTGCGACCCTGTAAAGTTTCAATTTAAAATTTTTCTTATTATCTCCAGAAAAGAGTTAAGAAAAAATCTGAAAATTTATATGGTGAAATATGTTAATATGATACACAATTTGTATAAAGTTTTCAAAAAATATTAAGCAGTAAGCTTAGATACCGGAGTAGCTTAGAAATTTCAATCACCTGTGCAATTTTGGAATAACCACTTTATTACGGACAAAAGTGTTTTTCATTTTCGTTAATGTAATTTTCGAGAAAAACGTTTTCTTTTAATGTCTGTTTTTGTTGATCTAAAAACATAATACAAATTTTAAATAAATAACAGAAGGCTTTCTAGTTAAACAACGAACTGTTTTATGTTATTTTATACTTATAAAATTTTAAAGTTAAAAAGTTTAAAATCATGGCATGTGTGTGAAGGTCACAAGGGGCAACATTTTAGACATCTCTTGTAGATGTAAATGTAATATTAATTGTTAAGTTATTTTTTTATTCTTGATATTTTTTGAAACAAATTTACTAAATAAAAAAAATAAAATTTTGAGTTTTACACTTCTTTTTCACGTCAGCATTCTAATTTTGATGACGGTAGAAAGTAAGTTTTTCGGAAAGATATTATACTAATGAAAAATTCAAGAACCTTTTTAGTCCCGTAATAAGTGTTTATTCCAAAATTTGTACAGGGTGATCCAAATTTCAAAAATTTTTTAAAGATTATTAAATTGTGTACCATAATAATAATAACCATCAACAACAATATAGTTTTATTACAGGAAAGCAGAAATACAAAAAGAAAAAAAAAATATATAAGAAAAGTTTGCACACGAGTAATACTAACCTTAAAATTAATATAACAAAAAAATACATTTGTTAGAACTAAACTTATAATAACTAAAAATAAAAATATAATTGATTGAAAAAAAAACAAAATTGAATGGTAAACATGAAGAAAAATTCAGGAGTATTGCGAAGAGAGACTTACGTGGGACATTAAAGTTGATGACACATTTTACAAGCTATAAATGTTCAGATTTTACCTTTAACTTATTTCTGAGATAATAAGAAAAAGCCAATTTTAAGTGAAACACAGCACCGTACCTCCTTAAGTAAGCTGAACAAAGTTTATAAAAGCCAACTTTTTATGCTTAGTAGCGTAGTATAGTTGCAACCTGTATTTTTTTTGGACACCTGTGGAACAACTTTTTATTATCGTAATAGAAATATTACAGACGCAAATTATAAAAAATTATATTTATTTACGAAATAAATACAAGCAACAAACATAAATACTAAAATTTAAACTGAATTTTTAATAAAAATAAATAATAAACTATGTGTTTAAGAAGTTCAATCAGTTACTTAGTTTACTTATACACGTTATTTACGTAGGTTTTGAAGTTATTTATTAATTTATTATACTCGTTTAATATAAACAGATCAAACGAAATTCCAACTCAAAATATAAACCCAACCATCTAGAAAATCGCATTTTGTTCCCAGTCATTTAGAGAGAATTTCAGTAAACACAACTTTTATTATGTTTTTGTGGTTGTTGCGAATATAGCGGAATAAATTTTGTTCAAACCTAATAGAATAGTAATTATTGAGTTCGTCAATAATTGAAAAAGGTTATTCACCTAAAAAAAACCGTCTGGAGAATTAGACAAGCAGGTTGAAAATAAAATTATAAATAGGATCTTAAAAAGAAGGATCTAGTGGTGGTGCTCACTTTAAGTGAACACATTTCACCTAACAATGTCATAAAGATGGTTTTTAGTAAAACAATCGTCTGTCATTCACTACGTCTTTATTGAGATTGGGACTTTGTAGCTCGTCGTACTCAAATAAAACCTAAGGTTAAATGCGCCAACTGGTTTAAATTACAGTAAATATAGTAAATAAAAGAATATGCTGCATTGACAAACGTCAGAAACGTTTCTTAATACAAAAAAAACTAATTAAAATTTTTTCATACTCATTTTGAAAATTGTGGTAACCACATATTTTGCGTACCATACAAATTTAGAACCAATAGAAATTTGTAATTACACTAACATCAAAATTGTCTATGAGTAAAAACCTTAATTTGGACAACTAAAAATGTACCATGATTGTTATTATTATTATTATTATATTATTGTTATTACACATGACTGTACGTCAAACACAATGTATAATTTTTAGGTGTAACTATTTGTTATTATGGTTGGTGCTAAAAAAATGGTTTGTGCAACTCACAGTTAATTATGACACTCTAGGAATAATGGAAATGAGTCATTTGTTTATTTCCTTTTACTCTCAACAACAAACTTAAAAAAGTCTGCAGTTCCTTTTAACTTGTTATACGTATAAGATGTAGATAACAGCATTTATAAAAGTACTCGCCGTTTGGGAAATGACATTTGCTATAAGTGTGTAGCCAATCAGAAGCTATTTTCCCGCATTAGTTCGGGAAAAATTGCAAAAACACTAGCATTCTAGACATTGAAATAATAACATCGTAATCAAATATAATTTTTAATTGCTAAAAATCATTTTCCCAATGATTTTTACTAATGAAAACAAGGTAACAAAAATCTACACAAAGTTATTAAAAATTTATTGTACCATCTATCCGTTATGTAAATTACTACAACTAAAAACGCCAACTCATAGCACTCTGCTATCTATATTACAATTTGACATGAATGTAAAATAGTTGCTAATATTCATTAACGAAATATTTGCTCAAATACAATTGTACAGACCTCTTGCGGGAAGATTATTCTAGCATTCACTGCTATTAAAGCACTCGCTCACTTCAGATGCTCGATACTTCAATGCGCTCATGTAGGAAAAGTTCTTCCCGAACGGTTCTTCGTAAATAACTATTGGGAACTCATACTAGAAATTGTAGTTTGTAATTTTGTTTCTTTATTGTAGAATTAAGTACCCACCCGCCGTTGGCCATAAATCATTTCCGTTGTGTTTCTGAACAAACCTGTGTTGAAATTCTCGGCAGATTCTTCTTCTCCTTCTAATTTACTATCGTCCTTGCTAAAATAAATTTGGTGAATAAGCGACGATTCTTTTATGCTGATTTTAATATTCGATTGAGAATTGTCTGTTCTTTTGAAGATTTGTGATATCCAGCAAATTAAAGTGAATTGATTTACTATTTGTGTGCTCACATTGTAATAATAATAATAATAATAATAATGTTTTGCGTTTTGATTTCATTTCAATTTAGACTGTTGTCGTCGTTTTGAATGTTGTTCCAAGTTTGTTGGGTCAACATTCAGACATAAATAAAATAAATAAATAATACTTAGTAAGTCGGCTTAAAAAACACCCGAAGTCGAAGAACGTTGGTGGAAGTTTCGACATTGGGCGCCACCTAGAGTGACCTAGTGAAATATCCTTAAGTCGTAGGTTTTAAGGAAAGTAAAACATGAAACTCATTGAAGGCGATTGTAATCCCAGGATTAACGATCACTTTAACATAGTATATACGTTATCACATTCTTATTATTAATCACGAGTCTGAAGTCAGGATGAAAATTCATTTATACCTCAGCGTCTGAAGCAAGGTCAAATGATTTACACGTGACGATATAAACATACGTAGCAGTCGATAAAATTTATTAATATTTAGCCGAATCTTAACCGCCCTAATCATGCACAAATTCAACGTTTAAAATTTGAAGAAAAATCGCCCAGGATTAGTCGACTGCAATGCCTTTGGGTTTACAAATGGTACCCGAATGTTTGTTTAGTGAACTATAAAGATTAAACCGTAAACAGAATAACTTATCGTGCATGTATCACAACGGCATTAAAAATAATAATACAAATAAACCGCAATGTAATAAGTGCAAATGGTTGCTTTTGTTTACATATGCTAGTAGTACTAATAATTTAATTTCGCACAAAAGTCGAGGTGTTTAACATTCCAAGTTTCAACGACACAAGCATCTTGCTGGGGTGGTGGTAAAAATAAAATTGCCTTTATTTTATAAGTGTAGTATTGCCGACGTTTGGTCCCAAACAAATGGTGCTATCAAGGTTAATACGTCGTTTATGTCAATAACTATTTCTTATATATAATTATTTTACATAGTCAGTTACTTTTGGGTATAGAGAAATTGTAACGTTCGGGACAGGTTGACCTTCAATTTGGTTGGCTCATCTCTGAATTGATGTTATTGAAGTGATACCATTACATTTAATTTATTGGGCCAGAATGCAAAAAAGCCAAATGATAGATATAATATTTTGAAACACACAAATATAAAAATAAAATGTATTACAAAATAGAAACAGAAATAAGGATTCATATAAGAGAATCGTAAATAAATTTTAAGCAATAAATACACGTATATCAATGTGAAAATAACTAAATATTTTAAGCATTAGCTATTTTGAATTGAATCTAATTTCTTACAGATAGATTAAACATTAATTTTCAATAACAAAATAAAAAAGATACGCGCATTACATCCTTACGTTTAAAATTTTAAGCAAAAGTACTAAGTAAGGTATTAAATTTTAAAACGCAAAATAAAAGAAAAAAAAAAAGTACAATGTTGTTTTGGAAATTCCACCGCTTTTGATTCCAGGGAAGATAGATAATTTGAACGGTTCATGATTATTTATCCATTTTTGTATCCTCAAACTTACAATGAGTACAGAAATAATGCGTCACACAGCAGTCAGAAAGTGCAGGTAATGCGCAATTTAGATTGCCAGAACAGCCATTATCACTCTAAGCAATGACTTAACACAAGCAACTCAATTACTTCAGACAGCAATAAACAAAAGTATGTAAATGATTTAACAACTGGAACATTCAACTCGAACAAATGTCAAACTAAAATATTTCACACTCAGGAGAATACGCAATCCACCAAGCATTTATGTCCCAACAATGAAATCGTCTTATGGAATACCCCTGATGAATCAGTAAAATACCAAGTACTTCTAGACACCAGAGTATCATGGAACCAGCATATCAACTCAAACTCAACCAGAGAGTCAAGCTGGTTATCAAGTCACCTCATAAGTTAGAATAATCATTTAAATATATTAAGTGACATGTATAATACAATTATAGTGTTGATCTGGCAAATAAATAAAAAAAAAAAAGATTGCTGAACAAAGGAACTGCCACTTCTTTTCATATTCGTTCTAAATCTTTTTAAAATATCATTATGCAAGGTTAATTTTTTGTAGTACTAACGTGCAAATGTTCTGTAGTATTCTGTATACATAAATGGCTTTGGGTAATTCTCTTTAGGTTGGTACCTAGTCGACCGCACTATTTATTTTCTTTGCTTGTTTGTGGTAAAGATGGAATTGTTCCATTAAAATCTTCAATTATAAATTTGGTAAGCTTTTTCTCATTCAGTTCAAAAATAATTTTATTATTTGAGATTTTCAACGGTTGTTCTATATTTAACTTATGGCTACAAGATCTATCTTTTTTAAAAGCTGCGATATAATTATTCATACATACATCTGTCATCAACTACTTTTGTAAATTAGCACACCTATTGTTCTACTTCCTTGCCTTGCAATATTTGGAATACCTTGAGTGTTCGATTTGGTTGATGGCTGACACTGTGGGTTCCTATAATTTTCCTTAAACCTTGTTTGGTTTATTAAAGAGCGAAGTACACTATATATCCTTCCTTGTTTTGATTCCACCATCAAAATTTAAAGATTCAATACGTAACTATTAGATTTAAGATTATTTCTCTTTTATGCTTCGTAGATCGACTTTTATTTCATTAATCTGGGCATCATATTTGAAACACATAATTTTCCTTTTTAAATTGAATAGTTAAATGCTAATTTCACTATTAGTCAAATCATTAGATTTTAAAATAAATCTACATGAACATTGTCGATCAGTCTAATTTGATGTAACAAACGTTTATTGTACCCAATTTCTATAATTCCATTTTATTTGGTAAATTGTTTAAGCGTTCTATTACACCAAACTCTTGGCGCCGTCGCCGTTGTAACTCTTACAAATTTATTGTTTAAAATTTTAATTAAAATTTAAAATTCGAAAAATCATGCACGACCTCTCTCCGACTAATAGGCACATTTTCTTTTGTGTTAGTCATCGACAACTTCGTAACACAGTTTTTCTATAATTTCATGATATAGCAAATAAGACTAAAATTTACCTAAAACAATCAAATGAAAACCAATCTTAGCAAAATGCTTTTTGTAAAACCTCATAACTCATTATTAAACATAAAACAAAAAATTGAATTTTCTTATATTTACAGTTTAATATACATATACTTCATTTTATGTAAATGTTTGTTTCATGTTGAATATGACAGCTAAGTAATTTATTGTTTCATATCCACACGCAATTTTATTAAAAGAGAGTAAACAAGTACGAACAAATAAGAGTTACCTAAAAAAATTATAATAAAATATCAGTTCATTAAAGTCCATGAAACGTAATAAATACATTAAGGGCCAGTTCCACCAAGCTTGGTTAAATTGAATCATTGATTAAATACAATCGTATCCAACGAATTAACATAGCAACAATTGTCTTTAATCAATGATTAAATTTAGCAAGTGAACAGAACTATTACTATAACTTTATAATAAACGGTCAGAATGAACAAATAAATAAAAATCAAGCAGAAACTTTTAGTATTAATACATTTTAATTAAATAAATCACCAATTTAATTTTATTGTTTATGACATAGTACTAACAGTATTTTGTAAATTAGATTGTAACTTAATACTAAAGTAAGAAAGGATAACCAATCAATAATTCAATTACCTTTAAAATTAACAATACGCACTAAGTAAAGTTAATTTTAACTCACGAATATTAATAATAAGTCGACACAATAATGTGCACCAGAATAAATTATTTTCTATTTAAAAAAAAATCCAATAGAAATTGAACATTTCATCATTAAATCTACACTATGCGTAATCTGTATTTAAAATAAATTTAAGTCAAATTTCTTTTATCTGAACTAAAATTAAATGAATACTTTAAATTTTTGTGAATCATTAATCACAATGGACAACAACAGTATTAGGTAAGAAAATATAAAATAATATATTTTAAGTTTCGTTTAAAAGTTTTTAACCAAAAATAAAATTTTAAAACTCAATTCTGTTCGAGTTCGAAAGTTGGTTTTTATTAAAGAAATGATGTCTGAATAAAATTTAAAAATGTCTAAGGGTTTAAAACTATTTGTGTACAATATGTATTTCGATATGTTTGTCTTTTTTTGAAACGCAGTAAGTGAGTTAATCGTTCAATATTCAATTTACCAATCGATTTTTACAGGTAAGCAAATGGATTTTTAAAGTTGGTTCTTTAAATTGTGGTGTTTTAAAATCAATTTGAATTCAAGTCATTTTAATTAACAGAATTTCTTCGTTGGTCGACAAATTTTGGTACATCCTGGCTATATAACATTATTGGGCTATATCAACAGTGTCATATTGTGACTCGAGCATGTTGGCATTTTCTTGTCCATTACTTACGTTCCTGTCAAGATGTTGCTACAAAGTGGTTGCAAATTCCCGAAAATGATCTACGGTTCGTAACACAAAGACAGTGGAATCTTCATTTTTACAACATTGCGACTCTTAGGCCCGTAAGTACATTTATTGGATTATCTTCTTAATTCTTTCTTGATAGAATTTATTGCAGTTCTTTCATGATATCTTTAGCTATTATTTCCTACTCGAAAAATTTCTATTTTACGTACGTCAAAAACAATGACTTTTTATGGAATTTTAGGGATTATCTCAACACTGTCCCGTTAATGAATCTACTTTATCCCATGATCAGTAATGACAAAATGTAAAATAAAAAGTGAACGCCTTCTGATCACCTAGTCCGCTAAGGAGCAGCAACAAGGTCACTCGTACCGGCGTTATTAGTCAACGACTATAGATAAGAAAAATGTAGATGTAATAATTACGCGGTGCCGTTATCGTGCTTAAAGACAACAACCATCAGTATTTTCTTCAATGCAACGTTAATCCAATTGGAAGTTCGCTGAAACGTTTGGACGAGATAGTGATGCGAAATTGCTATCAAGTAGATACATTTATCGACACTATATTCAATCTACATACCGTATATAATCGTTTCGGTTATTTTGTATTATCCGTTTTTGCCATCTGTTAGAATTAAAAAAATTATAAACTGCTCAATCTAAATACTGTAATAACATTATCTAAAAATTGTCATATAGTAGAAATCATTAAGCAAAATAAATATTTTTGCCTGTGATTTTAATTTTGTATGTTTAATAAATCACGCTTTTTGTGTATGCGTTATGAATTTACCCTCACAAGATGGCCTTATGTGTTTTCATTTGTGTTTAGATTAAACCATACTATTTTACGATGGCGTTTGGACAGTGTTTTTTGTTGATCAGCAATGAGTTTGACTATCATTAATTACTAGACAGCCGCGACTTTGCCGCGATTATTTAAAGATAGCCCGGTAACCATCTTGCCCGATCTTGCACCTGAAACATTTATTTTTATACTCCATTCAATTTGAATTTCCGTAATAGAATCTGAACTATCACGCTTTTGATACCTCTTGTAACAATAAATATCTTGTATTTATAGACAAATCGTTGTGGGTTGCTAAAAGTTTTCTTACGACATCGATTATAATACGATTTTCGAAGTAAACAATTAATCGATTGATCCAGCCACTTAAAATTTTCTAAAAACGATCAAACGGTTTTGGCGTTTGCAGCCACATTAATTTCTTCTACTATTAAAGTCTAACAACGTCGCAATTTGCTACTTAATAATTTTGATAGAAAAATTGAAAAACAACTGTTTGTTAAAAGAAAAAAATAAACGTTGTGAAAAAAAAGTACACCTCGAAAATTTGAAAATCGAATTATATCGATCCCTCTATGTGGATAACGGCCCTTTGCTTCATATATTACAATGTCTAAAAAAATTTGTATTTTTATAAAATCCACATACAAGTTCATAAACATTTGGACTGGCAGTTTCTGATATCTTGTTTACATTCGAACGGACGGCCCGAAAGTAGGCAAAAATTTTTGTTTATTGTCAGCCTCTAACTCTAATTCGTCAAAAAGTAAAAACATGGAAGTTAAAATTTTGATACAGTAACAATGAGGTTTAACCTCAATTAAAGTTTGAAGAGTTAGTCAATGGCGGGGAGATTTCATTACCTGGATATTAAGTTTGATTTAAACTCAAATTTGTTTTCCTTTCATAGAACTGAAGGAATACGTATTAGCAGTACCATTAAATCAGCTTTAATTTTAACATGTTTGAATAAAACTTAATGTTTAATAAAAGACAAAACCTGGGGCTTTGTCGCTGTAGTAATACATTTTATGGAAGCCATTAAACATGCATTGAAGCGTTGCGTTGAAACTCAAAATATGGTTTAGGTATGTTGATGATATTTTCATCGCCATTTACATAATTCCCTTTTAGATACGTCGACCATCTCAATAAACAACATACTGACATCATTCACTATGAAACCTATTTCGAACCAATCAGCGCCGGGTTTCACCACCGAGCGACGTTTGTCTTCTGTATATTGTAATTATTTCCCAAATTACTCCAGACTTCACTCCTATGGAATCTGGCATCTGTTTGTTTTGCAGTGGTAAAGCCTCTTACGATAGAGTGACTAAACGTTGCATTCTACTGTTACTTTCTACACGGTAATCCCGGAACATGTTTTTTGTTTCTTAGCTAGAAGAAAATAATTTCCTAAAATTCAAGAATAGAATTGGTTTGTCCTCATCGTATCTGCTTTACATACGTTAGGATTAATAACCTTTACTCAATCTTCTTCGTCAAGTTAAACCTCGTTGTACTAATCTCTCTCTTTCTAAATTTTATTATTATTTAATTCACTTTGGCACTTTTATTACTTCACCACTCCTTTCAATATTTCAAAATTTGTGTTTCCTGTTTCCTTTTGCATCTGTTTTTTAACGCCATCTATTAGTTCGACCTCCGCACTTGATCATTTGCGATTCCCTTTTCTGAATTTCCAATTTTCTTTTTAAAATTACATTTTTATAATTCGTTGGAATTTTCCCCGTAAAATAGTTTTATTATGCATAATTATTGCATCAATTTCATTCATACGAAAAAATTGTTTTCGATTGATGTTATGAGTGACATTTGTTCCATTTCCTTATCTTGCGCGGTTTGGAATCAACTTTAGCAAACCAATCAAGATTTTGATGCTCACCGAGTTTCCCGATAATGCGGTTTCAAACTTCCCGACAAGACCTAGTTTTGGCGTTTATTAAAAAGAATTATTTTAATTTGACTTCTGTCTTTGTCGCGAATTCACCGTATCACTAACAACAACCCTACGGACGAATATTTCAATCAACGCTCTGGTTCTGTCTCCGCAATAGCCAAGTTTGTCAGCGTGTCCTTCACATATTTATGTTTTTATTTAACTAAATATGTGAACAACCTCAAAAATTAAAGATTTCAAATCTTATGATGTAAATTACAAACTATCTGAGAAGTGTTTTAATTTACATATTGCGTGGACATTTTGTGTAAATTTTTGTTTTTGTTTGTTTTTCCCAGATTTGGTTCTGATTTAATATGTATTAGGCTTAACATTATCATTTGCCAGACTAGTTAAATTAAGACAATTACCTTATTGGAATCTGATCAAAAACTAAAACAGCTTGTTTACCAAGAACCAAATGATTAGTAAAATAACGTTACACTATAATGCGCGGTATTTATAAACTGAATTCAAAGTCAGCATCAAAAATTAAAAAAATGGTTAACAAATATAAAATGGATGAAATTTGGAGTGTTTCCAAAAATAAAATCAAACAGATGTGATATAAGCCGAAGTCAGCGAGAAGTTTGTTAAGGTGCAAGTAAACACAAAATGAGGAAAAAATGCAAAGCAACAATAGAATAAAATAAAAAGTAAACAGAACCATTGTTTATACTACTGTTCAATCAAACTTCAAGTTGATGTTCAAAATAGTATATTGTTAGTATAATAGAATGATTTATCTGATGCATTCAACTCCTCTAGAGCAAACTTCAATCATCTCTAAGACCAAAATAAACGTCATCGCTATAGAGAAAAAGAAAAATCGGCTGGACGAACAACCTGTTAACCCAAAGACGTTACAAGAGTAATCGTGTTGAAACTTACTACCATCCATTGCAACAAAAACGACATAAAAAATTAATCAAGTACAGAAGCAGAAACTAAGTTTTAACACGTTAATGACGGTAACTTTTAAATACGCGTTCACGTTAAGCGTCAAATTTGTAAATTAATGCGGTATATGACGACAGAACCAACCTTGCATGTGTTTACTTTGTATACAGCGAAGGAATAGGTAAAGTTTCCTCCAAAAATTTTAATATTATGTGTACTCAGTAGAATTAATCGCCGACGATTTAGCCACATTGTGAGCTTTATCAAGGCTAGTCAATTTAATAATAAAATTCATCAATAGATGATAGGTTAATTTAAAACTTTTTAAAAACATTAAAAAAAACAACAATTATTGTTTTTTAAAGTTTTATTAACTATCATCTGTTGAAATGTTAATAAATGACTACCAACTCCATTCTGTAACCAGCATGATAAAGACATAACGATGACAATGACGCATTACAACTACTGAGTTAAATATTCTTCCATCTCCACTTAGAGGGCTCTTATAGAGCACATAATATTATAGCTGGGAGAAAATTTTTCTATTTCAGCTGGTATGAAGCATTAGTTATTATGCCTTTACCAAAATTGGTAGTCATGGACGTATGACTTTGAATTATTAAATTAATTAAAATTATTTCTTTAATTAATTAACTATAGTGTCAATGTTCGTTACTAATTATGTACCGGAGATCGTACATTAAATTCCTGGATGACCTCGTTATTTCTAACGCTTGATGAGCATGTAATTGACTTCCATTTTCAAAGGCACACAGTGCCTAATAGCCTTGTTGGAAATTTTAGAATTTTCAGCAGGTAAATAAAAAAATCGCTTAAGTCGTTATCACTGGACAATAATATGAAGTGAAACTATTTACTAAGCACCAATTGGATGTAGGTACCTACGATATTTCTAAAATTTAATAAGTGCTTTAATGGAAATGTTTCTGCCTTAAGATACCTGCTCTTCAAACTTTGACCTGTTGCACTGCTGATACCCAAAAAAGTTGCTCACTATCCTTACCACACTCTGATATTAACCCAGACCAGCGTGGTAATTTCGAAACGTTTTCAACTTTCTGAAGAAGCTGTCATCGATATACACCAAGTTAAGTGATTAAAATGTAAAGTATTGATCGTTATTAAAATGTTAATAATATATATATATATATATATATATATATATAATGCTTTATTCTTTCACGTGTAAACATGTTTGTAATAAAAATCTTTGGGGTTTAAACACGTGTAATAAATATTAAAAGATTACAACGTTTCGCCACGCTAACATAGCTTTTTCAAGTAATTAATAAATAACAATCTTAGTTTTCTATGATTTTGACCTTGAACGTGTCCTGGACCGGTAACCAGCGCATACGTATCGGTATCATGGTAATGTTGTTTTGCATATTTGTTGTTCTATTTGTTGGATATTTGGGGATCTTTATCCTGAGGTAAAGTTAATAACGGTTTCCAAGTGTTAGGTAAACCTTTTCCATCATCTCGTTTATTAATGCAACTAGGACGTCTTTCTATCTCGATTTGTTCTCTAATGAGGCGGTTACATAAATATTTTCTCTTCCTAGCATTCTTGTATTTTCAAAATTTTATGTCCTGTTTGGTGATGATGTTCAGCTAGAATAAGTTAAACATCCTTTTCGGACTGCTAGTTTGTGTTCTTCTCTTCGCAGAAATACGTCGATTGGTTTGTCCAACGTAAGAGATGTTACATCCTCCGCAAGAATTTCAAATGCCTTGATCTTCTAAAGGAATAATATCTTTAGGGAACGGAGAGAAAGACTTAACTTTATTAACAGGTACAGAAACTACTCGTATGTTGTGTTTCTTTAGAATGTTACTTATCTTCTCTGTAGTACCTTTAAGTACGGGATGGATACAGTAAACGTACTCTTATCGTTAAAACTTCGTCGCCACTTCTTTGTTTGTCCTTTTCGCTTTCATAACATGATGACTTTCATAACATCCGCCACTTGAAGAGAATTTGATTGTCTCATAAAAGTTCAAAATTGGAATAACAGGAATGACATGATGTTGCGAAAATGTAGTTCACAATATTTCAACAAAGAATTAGGCGAACATTCTGTCTTTATTCTTAGTAAAGGTTCAATTTTGCTGTTGTCCTTCTCGTATTCCAGTAGAAGAGATCATAACAAAGGTTGAAGCAGCAGTCAAGATTTTGAGAACGTTGAAGCAGAAACGGTACGACAAAGTTCTTATCTTCTGAAGAAATCTAAGCTTCCGAAACGCAACGTCACTTACAAGGAATTGAAACGTTAAAGGAACTAAAAGGAGATAATTCTATTGTTGTACTACCTTTGAGCAAAGAAGTAACTGTAATAATGGATACCGAAGATTATAAATCAAAAATCAGAAACATTGTTACAAGATCCTATTTACAAAATTATAAACTCTGATCCTACAACGTATCTCGAAAAACTACTAAAGCTGTAATTAAGGAATGTATATAAATAAGAAAATTCAAAAGAAATTAATACCAAGAGAAAAGTCTTCTAAATGTCCAAAATACATGGATTACCTAAAATTCATAAAAATGGAGTACCACTTAGACCTATTGTTAGTAGTATAGATTCACCAACACAAAGTTAGCTGGATATGTTGTAAATATTACAACCTTTGTTGAATCCTCAAGTTCTTATATTAAAAAATTCAAACATTTTATAGATATTATTAGAGGTCGTAAACTAAAACCTACAGATATCATGGTCAGCTTTTGACGTTGAGTCCTTGTTTACTAAAAAGTTCCAGTAGAAGAGACTCTTGGTATTCTAGCAAACAAACGATATGTTAACACCTGATGTTGTTTCGTTTAACTAAACATTGTTTAACCAACACATACTTCTTATACGACTCTAAGAAATATAAACAAACTAAAGGAGCACCAATGGGATCACCTATCTCACCTGCAATTGCTAATTTATTTATGGATAACTTTGAAACAAATGCAATTCAAGAATCTTCCAACAAACCAGAACTTTGGTTACGATATGTTGATGATATCTTCTCCATATGGCCACATGGTAATGAAGCATTACTAGCTTTTTTAAATTATTTAAATAATATTCATCCACAAATTAAATTTACTACCGAAGTAGAAGTTAACGGAAAACTACCTTTTCTTGACGTGTTACTAATTAGGAAACCAGACGGAAGTTTAGGACATACAGTGTATAGAAAACAAACTCATACCAATAGATACCTACATGCAAAAATTCACATCATCATCCACAACATTTAAATTCTGTTTTAAAACCTTATTAATTAGATCTGCTAGAACTAACAGACAGCGAGCATATACACGAAGAAATGAATCTTCTGAATCAAGCTTTTTAAACAAAATGGTTTTTCACGTCATCATGTTACAGAGAAAGCGAGAAAGGATGACAAAGAAGTGACGATGAAGTTAACGATAAGAGTACGTTTACTGTATCCATCCCGCTACTTCAAAGGTACTACAGAGAAGATAAGTAACATTCTAAAGAAACACAACATACGAGTAGTTTCTGTACCTGTTAATAAGTTAGGTCTTCCTCCGTTCCCTAAAGATATTATTCCTTTAGAAGATCAAGGCATTTACGAAATTCCTTTTGCGGAGGATGTAACATCTCTTACGTTGGACAAACCAATCGACGTATTTCTGCGAGAAGAGAAGAACACAAACTAGCAGTCCGAAAAGGATGTTTAACTTATTCTCTAGCTGAACATCATCACCAAACAGGACATAAAATCGATTTTGAAAATACAAGAATGCTAGGAAGAGAAAAATATTTATGTAACCGCCTCATTAGAGAACAAATCGAGATAGAAAGACGTCCTAGTTGCATTAATAAACGAGATGATGGAAAGGTTTACCTAACACTTGAAACCGTTGATTAACTTTACCTCAGGATAGAAGATCCCCAAATATCCAACAAATAGAACAACAAAATATGCAAAACAACATTACCATGATACCGATAAACAATGCTATTGGTTACTCTGGTCCAGCGACACGTTCTAAGGTCAAAATCGCATAGAAACTAAGATTGTTATTTATTAATTACTTGAAAAAGCTGCGTGTTAGCGTGGCGAAACGTTGTAATTTTTTTTAATATTTATTACACGTGTTTAAACCCCAAAGATTTTATTACAAATATATATATATATAATATATATATATATATATATATATATATTTATTAGCAAATTTGCTGACAGGTAATGTAAAGCTAAGTTTACATAGTCGTATATTGTTTAATAATTATAGCAAACCTAACAGTTGGCGCAGGTATTAAAATTTCCGAATCGCCTGTATGGTAAGGAGAACGCAAGAGGTTGTACACATAGACAACAACACTGAGATCACCCGACAACTGTTTCAATCCTTTTGGACTCATCGGACTGGGAGAACTCGAGTAAGTTCACTAGTGTGTACAAAGCGCGCTGTCGACTATATGTAAACTGCTTTACATACCTGTCGGCAAATTTAGTAACATTTACGTACGTGAAGCTTTCACGAGTCGACACTAGATGTCAAAAAACCTTATCGTTTAAATATTGTGATCCCTCCAGTAGGGCATATAGTCGACAGCGCGCGTTTGTACAATAGTGAACTTGACACTCGAGTTCTCTCACTCCCGATGAGTCCCAAAAGGACGAAACAGTTGTCGGGTGATTCTCAGTGTTTGTTTGCTATTGTACAACCTTCTGCGTACTTTACTGCAGGCGATTCGAAATTTTATACTTGCCAACTGTTAGGTTGGCTATAATTATTGAAGAATCGACTATGTAAAACTGCTTTACATACCTGTCGGCAAAGTTGCTAAATTTACGTACGTGAACGCTTTCACGAGTCGACACTAGATGTCGAAAAACTTATCGTTTAAATATTGTGATCCCTCCAGTAGGGCATATAGTCGACAGCGCGCGTTTGTACAATAGTGAACTTACACTCGAGTTCTCTCACTCCCGATGAGTCCCAAAAGGACGAAACAGTTGTCGGGTGATTCTCAGTGTTTGTTTGCTATTGTACAACCTCTTGCGTACTTTACTGCAGGCGATTCGAAATTTTATACTTGCCAACTGTTAGGTTGGCTATAATTATTGAAGAATCGACTATGTAACTGCTTTACATACCTGTCGGCAAAGTTGTTAACATTTACGTACGTGAACGCTTTCACGAGTCGAAACTAGATGTCAAAAAACTTATCGTTTAAATATTGTGATCCCTCCAGTAGGGCATATAGTCGACAGCGCGCGTTTGTACAATAGTGAACTTACACTCGAGTTCTCTCACTCCCGATGAGTCCCAAAAGGACTGAAACAGCTGTCGGGTGATTCTCAGTGTTTGTTTGCTATTGTACAACCTCTTGCGTACTTTACTGCAGGCGATTCGAAATTTTTTATACTTGCCAACTGTTAGGTTGGCTATAATTATTGAAGAATCGACTATGTAAACTGCTTTACATTACCTGTCGGCAAATTTGCTAACATTTACGTACGTTAACGCTTTCACGAAATTAGACACTAGATGGCCAAAAAACCTTGTCAATTTAAATATATATAAATATATATATATATATATATATATATATATATATATATGTCAGCCAATACTTATATTTTTATTAAATTGTAACCGGTTTCGATTTTATAATTAAATTAAAATCATCTTCGGACAAAATCTGTACAAAAATAAAAATAATAAAAACGCTAACAATAATAATAAATTAATCTTATACTTACATTCAAAAATTAATTCTTTTTTGAAAAAGAAATGTCAAATTGACATAAAATTATTATTTTTAAAAGTAAGTAAAGATGGCGCAAAAGGAAGATAACTAAATTTGGCAGAATGTTTTAATTTTTGTAGTTTAAACAAAGTTCGAAAAGGTTAATTTGATTATTAATTAATGAGTTTGGATTTGTGGTGTGAATATAAATATTTTCGAGTATATCTAAAATGTGTTTATTGTTATTATTAACATTAAAGGGATGAATAAGTTGTTGATTTTTAACTGAGTGTTTTTCTGTAATAACATGATAAGCAAAAGTAGATTTTATGGAAATTGGGTTATTATTATATTTTCTGGTTTTTCTATATATCGCAAGTGTTCTTTAAGTCTTATTTTAAAATTTCTGGATGTTTTGCCAATATAAAATTTATCACAAGAACAAGTAAGTTGATAAATACCACTTTTGTCATTTAAATCTAAACAATTATAAAAAGACGAGAAAATATTTTTAAGGTTAAATTTAGTAGAGAAACTAATTTTGTGTTTAATATGTTTTCTTAATTTATTAATTTTGTTAGAAAAGAAATAAATATAAGGAATAGAGATGTATTTAAATTCTAATTTATTATCAACAGGTAAAAGAGTAGTATAAGACTTTAAATGATGTTTGTACAATAATTTTTTATATAAATTGTTAATTAGATCAAAAGGGTAATTATTTAATTTAGCTATATAAAAAATTAAGTTAAGTTCTTTAAAATAGTTGGCATTTGATAAAGGAATATTAAATAACCTATTAAAAAGAAAATGGAAAGAAGAAATTTTGTGTGAAATAGGATGACAAGAATCAAAAGGTATAATTTGTGATGTTGTGGTAGGTTTTCTATATATATCAAAAGAGAAAATATTATTATTTGTTAATGTAATAGAAAGATCTAAAAAATTAATTTTATTTTCAATTGATAATTCAAAAGTAAATTTAATTCTGTTGTGTAAATTATTAAGGAAATTAAGAAAAATATTGATATCATTTAAAGATCCTTTAAAAATACAGAAAATGTCATCAACATATTTTTTTCCATAATATTATATGATTTTTGAAAAGAATATTTTAAAAATAAAATTAGTTTCTAAATTATCTAAGAAAATTTCTGCTAAAATAGGGGATAACGGAGAACCCATAGGTAAACCTTGTTCTTGTTTGTAGAAATTATTTTGAAAAGAAAAAAATTGATTTTTGAGACAAAATTCAAGTAGATTAATTAAATTTTGAGTTATAATGTCAGGTAGGTCGCATGAAAATAAGAAATTAGAAATAAGATTTATAGTTTCTAAAGGAGGTATTGATGGAAATAGATTAGTAATATCGAATGAAATAAGGATAAGATTATTTGTATTTGATAAATTTAAATTAGTTAAAATATTAATTAATTGATAAGAATTTTTTATAGAATGTTTATGTGTGAAATTTATTTCGTTTTAAAAATTTGAGATAAAAATTTTTGATAATAAATATGTAGGTGAATTTATGTAATTAACAATAGGCCTAATAGGTATATTTGGTTTGTGTATTTTAGGTAAACTATATAAGATTGGTATTTTTAGTTTGTCTTATTTTATTAATAGATACGTTAAAAAAATTAAAAGTATATCAATTTTTGAAATTATTATAAATTGTTGAAAAGAAAAAACTTTTACAAGGGAGTAGTTTTAAGTTTTAAGATTCTTAAATCCACAATTTCAAAAAATGTATATACTTTTAATTTTTTCAACGTATCTATTAATAAATAAGACCAACTAATCCAAAATTACCAATCTTATATAGTTTACCTAAAATCACAAACCAAATATACCTATTAGGCCTATTGTTAACTACATAAATTCACCTACATATTTATTATCCAAATTTTTATCTCAAAATTTTATAACGAAATAAATTCACACCTAAACATTCAATAAAAAAATTCCTATCAATTAATTAATATTTTAACTAATTTAAATTTATCAAATACAAATAATCTTATCCTTATTTCATTCAATATACTAATCTATTTCCATCAATACCTCCTTTAGAAACTATAAATGCTTAATTCCTAATTTCTTATTTTCATGCGACCTACCTGACATTATAGCTCAAAAGGTTGTTAATCTACTTGAATTTTGTCTCAAAAATCAATTTATTTCTTTTCAAAAATAATGTCTATAAACAAGAACAAAAGGTTTACCTATGGGTTCTCCTTATCTCCTGTTTTAGCAGAAATTTCTTAGACTAATTTAGAAACTAATTTTATTTTTAAAAATGTTCTTTTCAAAAAACATATATGGAAATATTATGGAAAAGATATGTTGATGATATTTTCTGTATTTTTTAAGAGGATCTTTAAATGATATCAATATTTTCTTAATTTCATAACAATTTTACAACAGAATTAAATTTACTTTTGAATTTTCAATTGAAAATAAAATTAATTTTAGAATCTTTCCATTATATCACAAAATAATAATATTTTTCTTTTGATATACAGGGTAAGCCCATTAGTGCCGAGGAAGGTGGATATCTCGTAAAATATTAAGAATTTGAAAAAAACTTTTGCAGATAAAAGTTGTGCAAATCAATAAGCTTCAAATTTTAAATTATTTTCGTTTATACCAGGTGTTCCCTTAAAGAACTGCGACATACCAAAGTTATGTTAAATTAAATGGAACTTCTCCATTTTTTTTAATACAAATTTGGATGTCTGGGGAAATTCTAATGTAAGTTTATACGTTATACAGAGTGTCTAAAATGGAGAGTTTTTGCATTATTTCACTTTTCCGCAAAAATTGACGTTTCGAAAAAATTAAATAACTCAGTTATCCTGAAATTTATCTAACTGCAATTTCATAGCTTTAATATGGATTACATGTGCTAACTAAAGCTAGTTGTTCACATTTCTAACCTTGCTAAAGTTTTGAGTAATCAATTATTTAAATTGAACTTTTTAAATTCAAGGAAAACTTGATTTTTCAAATGGCACGACCTAATTTTTATGTGCCCTTGAACGTGAAATTTCATAAACATTCTAATGACTAAGGTTGTAGGAATCTAACTGTTACTAATTTTGCGATTTTTGAGTAAAGATTGAATGCCTACAATTTGTCATTAGAAACTTATAAATTCTACGTTCAACGAGATACAAGAAAATATTGTAATCCATTTCAAAAAATCAAGTTATCGAGTAATTTAAATTTCAATTTAATAATTGATTACTCAAACTTAACAAAGAATTAGAACGTGAACTGTTAACTAAGCTTTATATAAGATATCCATGAAATTGGGAATTTCAATTTAAAATAACTTATTCCTCAAAACCAAGCTTAATGTTGGAAAGGTGAACAACCAGTTGTAGTTAGCATATGTAATGCATATTAAAACTGCGAAATTGTAGTTGGATACAATTCCAGGATAACTGAGTTATTTAATTTTTTCGAAAAGATTAATTTTACGGAATAGAGTAAAATAATGCAAAAAACCACTCCATTTTAGACA
Source organism: Abscondita cerata (assembly GCA_030710515.1). NCBI lineage: Eukaryota > Metazoa > Arthropoda > Insecta > Coleoptera > Lampyridae > Abscondita > Abscondita cerata. The sequence continues at coordinate 29,085 of JALBCR010001873.1, forward strand.
CTGGGTATAATGCATAAAGTCACATTAGAATTTCCCAAAGGAATCTAAATTTATAATAAAAAATGGGTAGTTCCATTTAAAAAAACATAACTTTTGTATGTCAATACTTATGAAACTACTCTGTATAAACAAAATAATTTTAAAATGTGTAGCGTCTCGATTTGCACTACTATTGCAAAGTTTTTTTCTTTCAGAATATTTTCCGAGATATCCATCTTCCTCACATATTGAATACACCTAGTAATATGAAAACCTACCACAACACCACAAAATTATACCTTTTGATTCTTATCATACCTATTTCTCTAAATTTCTTCTTTCCATTTTTTTTAATAGGTTTATTTAATATTCCACTTTATCAAATGACAACTATTTAAAAATTAACTTAATTTTTATATAGCTAAATTAAATAATCATCCTTTGATCTAATTAACAATTTATATAAAAATTATTGTATAAGCATCATTTAAAATCTTATAATACACTTTCACCTATTGATAATAAATTAGAATTTAAATACATCTCTATTCACTTATATTTATTTCTTTTCTAACAAATTTAATAAATTAAGAAAACATATTAAACACAAATTAGTTTCTACTAAATTTAACCTTAAAAATATTTTCTCATCTATTTATAATTGTTTAGATTTAAATGACAAAAGTGGTATTTATCAACTCACTTGTTCTTGTGATAAATTTTATATTGGCAAAACATCCAGAAATTTTAAAATAAGACTTGAAGGACACGATATATAGAAAAACCAGAAAATATAATAATAACCCAATTTCAATAAAATCTACTTTTGCTTATCATGTTTACAGAAAAACACTTAGTTAAAAATCAACAACTTATTCATCCCTTTAATGGTAATAATAACAATAAACACATTTTAGATATACTCGAAACACACCACAAACCAAACTCATTAATTAATAATCAAATTAACCTTTTCGAACTTTGTTTAAACTACAAAAATTAAAACATTCTGCCAAATTTAGTTATCTTCCTTTTGCGCCATCTTTACTTACTTTTAAAAATAATAATTTTATGTCAATTTGACATTATCTTTTCAAAAAAGAATTAATTTTGAATGTAAGTATAAGATTAATTATTATTATTGTTAGCGTTTTTATTATTTTTATTTTTGTACAGATTTTGTCCGAAGATGATTTTAATTTAATTATAAAATCGAAACCGGTTACAATTTAATAAAATATAAGTATTGACTGACATATGTATATATTTTTTAATTAATAATTCCAATACATTAAAATTGATTCATCATTCGTTTATAAAAAAGTTATTATGAAATTCGGTGAGTCGTGTATCAAAGTGCGCAATCAGTTTAGTAATTTGTGTTCCTATTTAGGGGTGTATTGTCTAGTTTTTGGTTTTGGATTACTTATCTACATAACCGTACCTGATCTAAGGCGAGTTTGCCATATGGTGTCGTTTTAAGCTACCAGTCAACCCGATGGTGTATTTGGTCGTTCTATTCTACTCCGCTACCGGTCAATGCGATACTAAACCGAAATGATCTATCAATGGATAAAGGGTCACACATGCCGAATCATATTGAAACCTTGTTATCAATCGTCCGTAAATGGTCGTAGCGCTGCCACCTGTAGATAAGTACATGCTTTGACTGTTATAATTTTATCTCGTTTAACATAAAATATAACGGTGCAAAACATACAATTGGCTGGCGATTGATAACAGGGCTTCAATAATGTGACACCTATCCATTGATAGACTCATTTGGTTGTGTCGCATGACCGGCGCTTGAAGGATGACAACCACCATCGGAGTGACAATGGCAAAACCTCGGCCTGCTACTTATTATGTATAATCAAAACAAAAACAGACAATACTGGAACTCAGGCACAATCAAATTGTTTCACACTGTTCACGACTTTCCTGGCATTCATAATCAACTTTTTATAAACGAATGATGAATCATTTTAATGTATTGAATTATTAATTAAAAAAATATATGCATATGTCGGTCAATACTTATATTTTTATTAAATTGTAACCGGTTTCGATTTTAATTAAATTAAAATCATCTTCGGACAAAATCTGTACAAAAATAAAAATAATAAAAACGCTAACAATAATAATAAATTAATCTTATACTTACATTCAAAAATTAATTCTTTTTTTGAAAAAGATAATGTCAAATTGACATAAAATTATTATTTTTAAAAGTAAGTAAAGATGGCGCAAAGGAAGATAACTAAATTTGGCAGAATGTTTTAATTTTTGTAGTTTAAACAAAGTTCGAAAAGGTTACTTTGATTATTAATTAATGAGTTTGGATTTGTGGTGTGTTTCAGTATATCTAAAATGTGTTTATTGTTATTATTACCATTAAAGGGATGAATAAGTTGTTGATTTTTAACTAAGTGTTTTTCTGTAATCACATGATAAGCAAAAAGTAGATTTTATGGAAATTGGGTTATTATTATATTTTCTGGTTTTTCTATATATCGTAAGTGTTCTTAAGCCTTATTTTAAAATTTCTGGATGTTTTGCCAATATAAAATTTATCACAAGAACAATTGGGTTGATAAATACCACTTTTGTCATTTAAATCTAAACAATTTATAAATAGATGAGAAAATATTTTTAGGTTAAATTTAGTAGAGAAACTAATTTTGTGTTTAATATGTTTTCTTAATTTATTAAATTTGTTAGAAAAGAAATAAATATAAGAATAGAATGTATTTGAATTCTAATTTATTATCAATAGGTGAAAATGTATTATAAAGATTTTAAATGATGTTTATACAATAATTTTTATATAAATTGTTAATTAGATCAAAAGGGTAATTATTTAATTTAGCTATATAAAAAATTAAGTTAATTTCTTTAAAATAGTTGTCATTTGATAAAGGAATATTAAATAACCTATTAAAAAAAAATGGAAAGAAGAAATTTTGGGTGAAATAGGATGATAAGAATCAAAAGGTATAATTTGTGGTGTTGTGGTAGGTTTTCTATATACAGGAATTTGGCCCATTAGTGCGAGGAAGATGGATATCTCGGAAAATATTCTGGTTAAAAAAAAACTTTTGCAATAGAAGTTGTGCAAATCAATGAGCTACACATTTTAAAATTATTTTTGTTTATACAGGGTGTTCCATAAAAGTGCGACATACCAAAGTTATGTTTTTTTAAATGGAACTACCCATTTTTTATTATAAATTTAGATTCCTTGGGAAATTCTAATGTGACTTTATGCATTATACCTAGTGTCTAAAATGGAGGGTTTTTGCATTATTTTACTTATTCCGTAAAAATTAACTTTTCGAAAAAATTAAATAACTCAGTTATCCTGGAATGTATCCAACTACAATTTCGCAGTTTTAATATGCATTACATGTGCTAACTACAACTGGTTGTTCACCTTTCCAACCTCGCTTGGTTTTGAGGAATCAGTTATTTAAATTGAACTTCCTAATTTCATGGATAACTTACATGTGCTAAGTAAAGCTAGTTGTTCACCGTTCTAACCTTGCTAAGTTTTGAGTAATCAATTATTTAAATTGAACTTCTTAAATTCATGGATAACTTGATTTTTTGAAATGGCACTACCTAATTTTTTATGTGCCGTTGAACGTAGAATCTCATAAGCTTTCTAATGATAAAATTGTAGGTATCTAACTCTTACTCAAAAATCGTAAAAATTCGTAACAGTTAGATACCTACAACCTTATCATTAGAATGTTTATGAAATTTCACGTTCAAGGGCACATAAAAAATTAGGTGGTGCCATTTGAAAAAATCAAGTTATCCATGAATTTAAGAAGTTCAATTTAAATAATTGATTACTCAAAACTTAGCAAGGTTAGAAAGGTGAACAACTAGCTTTAGTTAGCACATGTAACGCATATTAAAGCTACGAAATCGCAGTTAGATAAATTTCAGAATAACTGAGTTATTTAATTTTTTTCGAAACGTCAATTTTTTCCGGAAAAAGTGAAATAATGCAAAAACTCTCCATTTAGACACTCTGTATAACGTATAAACTTACATTAGAATTTCCCCAGACATCCAAATTTGCAATAAAAAATGGGTAGTTCCATTTAAAAAAACATAACTTTAGTATGTCGCACTTTATGGAACACCCGGTATAAACGAAAATAATTTAAAAATGTGCAGCTTATTGATTTGCACAACTTTTAATGCAAAAGTTTTTTTCTAACTGTATTTTGCGAGATATCCACCTTCCTCGCACTAATGGGCCACCCTGTATATCAAAAGAAAAAATATTATTATTTTGTAATATAATGGAAAGATCTAAAAAATTAATTTTATTGTTAATTGAAAGTTCAAAAGTAAATTTAATTCTGTTGTGTAAATTGTTAAGAAATTGAGAAAAATATTGACATCATTTAAAGATCCTCTAAAAATACAGAAAATATCATCAACATATCTTTTCCATAATATTTCCATATATGTTTTTTTTGAAAGAACATTTTAAAAACCAAATTAGTTTCTAAATTATCTAAGAAAATTTCTGCTAAAACAGGAGATAAGGGAGAACCCATAGGTAAACCTTGTTCTTGTTTATAGACATTATTTTGAAAAGAAATAAATTGATTTTTGAGACAAAATTCAAGTAGATTAATTAAATTTTGAGTTATAATGTCAGGTAGGTCGCATGAAAATAAGAAATTAGAATTAAGATTTATAGTTTCTAAAGAGGTATTGATGGAAATAGATTAGTAATATTGAATGAAATAAGGATAAGATTATTTGTATTTGATAAATTTAAATTAGTTAAAATATTAATTAATTGATAAGAATTTTTTTATTGAATGTTTAGGTGTGAAAATTTATTTCGTTATACAAAAATTTGAGATAAAAATTTTGATAATAAATATGTAGGTGAATTTATGTAGTTAACAATAGCCCTAATAGGTATATTTGGTTTGTGTATTTTAGGTAAACTATATAAGATTGGTAATTTTGGATTAGTTGGTCTTATTTTATTAATAGATACGTTGAAAAAATTAAAAGTATATACATTTTTTGAAATTGTGGTATTTTTAAGAATCTTAAAACTTAAAACTACTCCTTTACAAAGTTTTTGGCTTTCAACAATTTTATATAATTTCAAAAATTGATATACTTTTAATTTTTTAACGTATCTATTAATAAAATAAGACAAACTAAAAATACCAATCTTATATAGTTTACCTAAAATACACTAACCAAATATACCTAATAGGCCTATTGTTAATACATAAATTACCTACATATTATTATCAAAATTTATCTTAAATTTTATACACTGAAATAAATTTCACACATAAACATTCTATAAAAAAATTCTTATCATGATTAATTAATATTTTAACTAATTTAAATTTATCAAATACAAACAATCTTATCTCGATTTCATTCGATATTATTAATCTATTTCATCAATATCTTCAAAGAAACTATAAATCTATTTCTGAATTTTTTATTTTCATGCATCAACCTGACATTATTACTTAACAATTAATTAATCTACTTGAATATTGTCTCAAAATCAATTATCATTTTTTCAAAAATAATTCACAAACAGAACAAGGTTTACCTATGGGATACTCCGTCATCCCCTGATTTTAGCAGAAATTTTCTTAGATAATTTAGAAACTAATTTTATTTTTAAAAAGTTATTCTTTTCAAAAATCATATAATATTATGGAAAAAATATGTTGATGACATTTTCTATATTTTTAAAGGATCTTTAAATGATATCAATAATTTTGTTAATTTCCTTAATAATTACACAACAGAATTAAATCTACTTTTGAATTATCAATTGAAAATAAAATTAATTTTTTAGATCTTTCTATTACATTAAAATAATAATATTTTCTCTTTTGATATATATAGAAAACCTACCACAACATCACAAATTATCCTTTGATTCTTGTCATCTATTTCACACAAAATTTCTTCTTTCCATTTTCTTTTAATAGGTTATTTAATATTCCTTTATCAAATGCCAACTATTTAAAAGAAATTAACTAATTTTTTATATAGCTAAATTAACTAATTACCCTTTTGATCTAATTAACAATTTATATAAAAATTATTGTACAAACATCATTTAAAGTCTTATAATCTACTCTTTTACCTGTTGATAATAAATTAGAATTTAAATAACATCTCTATTCATTATATTTATTTCTTTTCTAACAAATTTTATAAATTAAGAAAACATATTAAACACAAAATTGGGTTTCTCTACTAAATTCAACCTTTAAAAATATTTTCTCATCTATTTATAATTGTTTAGATTTAAATGACAAAAGTGGTATTTATCAACTCACTTGTTCTTGTGGATAAATTTTATATTGGCAAAACATCCAGAAATTTTAAAAATAAGACTTAAAAGAATACTTGCGATATATGAAAAACCAGAAAAATATACCTAATAACCCACCTCCATAAAATCTACTTTTGCTTATCATGTGATTACAGAAAACACTTAGTTAAAAATCAACAACTTATTCATCCCTTTAATGCCAATAATAACAATAAACATATTTTGATATACTGAAAATATTTATATTCACACCACAAATCCAAACTCATTAATTAATAATCAAAATTAACCTTTTCGAACTTTTGTTTAAACTACAAAAACTAAAACATTCTACTCAAATTTAGTTATCTTCCTTTTGCGCCATCTTTACTTACTTTTAAAAAAAATAATAATTTTATGTAAATTTAACATTATCTTTTTCAAAAAAAATTAATTTTTGAATAAGTATAAGATTAATTTATTATTATTGTTAGCGTTTTATTATTTTTATTTTTTGTACAGATTTTGTCTGAAGATGATTTTAATTTAATTATAAAATCGAAACCGGTTACAATTTAATCAAAATATAAGCATTGGCTGACATATATATATATATATATATATATATATATATATATATATATATATTTAAACGATAAGGTTTTTGACATCTAGTGTCGACTCGTGAAAGCGTTCACGTACGTAAATGTTAGCAAATTTGCCGACAGGTAATGTAAAGCAGTTTACATAGTCGATTCTTCAATAATTATAGCCAACCTAACAGTTGGCAAGTATAAAATTTCGAATCGCCTGCAGTAAAAGTACGCAAGAGGTTGTACAATAGCAAACAAACACTGAGAATCACCCGACAACTGTTTCGTCCTTTTGGGACTCATCGGGAGTGAGAGAACTCGAGTGTAAGTTCACTATTGTACAAACGCGCTGTCGACTATATGCCCTACTGGAGGGATCACAATATTTAAACGATAAGGTTTTTGACATCTAGTGTCGACTCGTGAAAGCGTTCACGTACGTAAATGTTAGCAAATTTGCCGACAGGTATGTAAAGCAGTTACATAGTCGATTCTTCAATAATTATAGCCAACCTAACAGTTGGCAAGTATAAAATTTCGAATCGCCTGCAGTAAAATACGCAGAGGTTGTACAATAGCAAACAAACACTGAGAATCACCCGACAGCTGTTTCGTCCTTTTGGGACTCATCGGGAGTGAGAGAACTCGAGTGTAAGTTCACTATTGTACAAACGCGCTGTCGACTATATGCCCTACTGGAGGGGATCACAATATTTAAACGATAAGGTTTTTTGACATCTAGTGTCGACTCGTGAAAGCGTTCACGTACGTAAATGTTAGCAAATTTGCCGACAGGTAATGTAAAGCAGTTTTACATAGTCGATTCTTCAATAATTATAGCCAACCTAACGGTTGGCAAGTATAAAATACTGGAATCGCCTGCAGTAAAGTACGCAAGAGGTTGTACAATAGCAAACAAACACTGAGAATCACCCGACAACTGTTTCGTCCTTTTGGGACTCATCGGGAGTGAGAGAACTCGAGTGTAAGTTCACTATTGTACAAACGCGCGCTGTCGACTATATGCCCTACTGGAGGGATCACAATATTTAAACGATAAGGTTTTTTGACATCTAGTGTCGACTCGTGAAAGCGTTCACGTACGTAAATGTTAGCAAATTTGCCGACAGGTAATGTAAAGCAGTTTACAATAGTCGACAGCGCGCGTTTGTACAATAGTGAACTTACACTCGAGTTCTCCCACTCCCGATGAGTCCCAAAAGGACAGAAACAGTTGTCGGGTGATTCTCAGTGTTTGTTTGCTATTGTACAACCTCTGCGTACTTTACTGCAGGCGATTCAGAAATTTTTATACTTGCCAACTGTTAGGTTGGCTATAATTATTGAAGAATCGACTATGTAAACTGCTTTACATTACCTGTCGGCAAATTTGCTAATATATATATATATATATATATATATATATATATATATATATATATTTGTAATAAAATCTTTGGGGTTTAAACACGTGTAATAAATATTAAAAATTACAACGTTTCGCCACGCTAACACGCAGCTTTTTCAAGTAATTAATAAATAACAATCTTAGTTTCTATGCGATTTTGACCTTGAACGTGTCGCTGGACCAGAGTAACCAATAGCATTACGTATCGGTATCATGGTAATGTTGTTTTGCATATTTTGTTGTTCTATTTGTTGGATATTTGGGGATCTTCTATCCTGAGGTAAAGTTAATAACGGTTTCCAAGTGTTAGGTAAACCTTTTCCATCATCTCGTTTATTAATGCAACTAGGACGTCTTTCTATCTCGATTTGTTCTCTAATGAGGCGGTTACATAAATATTTTCTCTTCCTAGCATTCTTGTATTTTCAAAATCGATTTTATGTCCTGTTTGGTGATGATGTTCAGCTAGAGAATAAGTTAAACATCCTTTTCGGACTGCTAGTTTGTGTTCTTCTCTTCTCGCAGAAATACGTCGATTGGTTTGTCCAACGTAAGAGATGTTACATCCTCCGCAAGGAATTTCGTAAATGCCTTGATCTTCTAAAGGAATAATATCTTTAGGGAACGGAGGAAAGACTTAACTTTATTAACAGGTACAGAAACTACTCGTATGTTGTGTTTCTTTAGAATGTTACTTATCTTCTCTGTAGTACCTTTGAAGTACGGGATTGATACAGTAAACGTACTCTTATCGTTAACTTCGTCGTCACTTCTTTGTTTCATCCTTTTCGCTTTCATAACATGATGACGTGAAAAACCATTTTGTTTAAAAGCTTGATTCAGAAGATTCATTTCTTCGTGTATATGCTCGCTGTCTGTTAGTCTAGCAGATCTAATTAATAAGGTTTTAAAACAGAATTTAAATGTTGTGGATGATGATGTGAATTAGCATGTAGGTATCTATTGGTATGAGTTTGTTTTCTATACACTGTATGTCCTAAACTTCCGTCTGGTTTCCTAATTAGTAACACGTCAAGAAAAGGTAGTTTTCCGTTAACTTCTACTTCGGTAGTAAATTTAATTTGTGGATGAATATTATTTAAATAATTTAAAAAGCTAGTAATGCTTCATTACCATGTGGCCATATGGAGAAGATATCATCAACATATCGTAACCAAAGTTCTGGTTTGTTGGAAGATTCTTGAATTGCATTTGTTTCAAAGTTATCCATAAATAAATTAGCAATTGCAGGTGAGATAGGTGATCCCATTGGTGCTCCTTTAGTTTGTTTATATTTCTTAGAGTCGTATAAGAAGTATGTGTTGGTTAAACAATGTTTAGTTAAACGAACAACATCAGGTGTTAACATATGTTTGTTTGCTAGAATATTAAGAGTCTCTTCTATTGGAACTTTAGTAAACAAGGACTCAACGTCAAAGCTGACCATGATATCTGTAGGTTTTAATTTACGACCTCTAATAATATCTATAAAATGTGTTGAATTTTTAATATAAGAACTTGAGGATTCAACAAAAGGTTGTAATATTTTAGCAACATATCCAGCTAACTTTTGTGTTGGTGAATCTATACTACTAACAATAGGTCTAAGTGGTACTCCATTTTTATGAATTTTAGGTAATCCATAAAATTTTGGACATTTAGAAGACTTTTCTCTTGGTATTAATTTCTTTTGAATTTTCTTATCGAGTATACATTCCTTAATTACAGCTTTAGTAGTTTTTCGAGATACGTTGTAGGATCAGAGTTTATAATTTTGTAAATAGGATCTTGTAACAATGTTTCGATTTTGATTTATAATCTTCGGTATCCATTATTACAGTTGCATTTCCTTTGTCAGCAGGTAGCACAACAATAGAATTATCTCCTTTTAGTTCCTTTAACGCTTTCAATTCCTTGTAAGTGACGTTGCGTTTCGGAAGCTTAGATTTCTTCAGAACATAAGAAACTTCTTGTCGTACCGTTTCTGCTTCAACGTTCTCAAAATCTTTGACTGCTGCTTCAACCTTTGTTATGATCTCTTCTACTGGAATACGAGAAGGGACAACAGCAAAATTGAAACCTTTACTAAGAATACTCACAGAATGTTCGTCTAATTCTTTGCTTGAAATATTGTGAACTACATTATGAACATCAGTGTCATTCCTGTTATTCCAATTTTGAACTTTTTGACTGAGACAATCAAATTTCTTCAAGTGGCGGGCAGTTATGAAAGTCATCATGTTATGAAAGCGAAAAGGATGAAACAAAGAAGTGGCGACGAAGTTAACGATAAGAGTACGTTTACTGTATCCATCCCGTACTTCAAAGGTACTACAGAGAAGATAAGTAACATTCTAAAGAAACACAACATACGAGTAGTTTCTGTACCTGTTAATAAAGTTAAGTCTTTTCTCCGTTCCCTAAAGATATTATTCCTTTAGAAGATCAAGGCATTTACGAAATTCCTTGCGGAGGATGTAACATCTCTTACGTTGGACAAACCAATCGACGTATTTCTGCGAGAAGAGAAGAACACAAACTAGCAGTCCGAAAAGGATGTTTAACTTATTCTCTAGCTGAACATCATCACCAAACAGGACATAAAATCGATTTTGAAAATACAAGAATGCTAGGAAGAGAAAAATATTTATGTAACCGCCTCATTAGAGAACAAATCGAGATAGAAAGACGTCCTAGTTGCATTAATAAACGAGATGATGGAAAGGTTTACCTAACACTTGGAAACCGTTATTAACTTTACCTCAGGATAGAAGATCCCCAAATATCCAACAAATAGAACAACAAAATATGCAAAACAACATTACCATGATACCGATACGTAATGCTATTGGTTACTCTGGTCCAGCGACACGTTCAAGGTCAAAATCGCATAGAAACTAAGATTGTTATTTATTAATTACTTGAAAAAGCTGCGTGTTAGCGTGGCGAAACGTTGTAATTTTAATATTTATTACACGTGTTTAAACCCCAAAGATTTTTATTACAAACATGTTTACACATATGAAAGAATAAAGCATATATATATATATATATATATATATATATATATATATATATATATATATATTATTAACAAATAATAACGATCAATACTTACATTTTAATCACTTAACTTGGTGTATATCGATGACAGCTTCTTCAGAAAGAAACGTTTGAAATTACCACGCTGGTCTGGGTTAATATCAGAGTGTGGTAAGATAGTGAGCAACTTTTTTGGGTATCAGCAGTGCAACAGGTCAAAGTTTGAAGAGCAGGTATCTTAAGGCAGAACATTTCCTTCAATAAAGCACTTATTAAATTTTAGAAATATCGTAGGTACCTACATCCATCAGTGCTTAGTAAATAGTTTCACTCTGCGAGCGAGTTGTCCAGTGATAACGACTTAAGCGATTTTTTATTTACCTGCTGAAAATTCTAAAATTTACAACAAGGCCATATAGGCACTTGCGTGCTTTGAAATGGAAGTCAACTTACGACGTTCATCAAGCGTATAGAAATAACGAGTCATCCAGAATTTAATGTACGATCTCCGGTACATAAATTTAGTAACGAACATTGACACTATAGTTAATTAATTAGAAGAAATAATTTTAATTACCTAACATATCTCAAAGTCATACGTCCATGACTACCAATTTTAGAAGCATAAGTAACTAATGTTCACACCAGCGCTGAAATAGAAAATTTTCCCAGCTATAATATTATGTGTGCTCTATAAGAGCCCTTCTAAGTGGAGATGGGAAGAATACTCAACTCAGTAGGTTGTAATCGCCTACGTTTCGCCTACCGTTATGTGGGCTTTATCAAGGCTGGTTACAGAAACGAGTTGGTAGTCAATTTATTAACAAAATTCAACAATAGATGATAGGTTAATTTAAAAACTTTTAAAAAAACAATAATTGTTGTTTTTTTTAAATGTTTTTTAAAAGTTTTTAAATTAACCTATCATCTATTGATGAATTTTATTATTAAATTGACTACCAGCCTTGATAAAGCTCACACAACGGTGGGCTAAACGTCGGCGATTACAACCTACTGAGTACACATAATATTAAAAAAGTTTTTGGAGGCAACTTTACCTATTCCCCCGCTGTATACAAAGTAAAACACATGCAAGGTTGGTTCTCTGTCGCCCGGGGAAAACGGCGCTATAATTTACAAATAATTTGACGCTTAACGTGAATGGCGTATTTAAAAAGTTACCGTCACAACGTGTTAAAACTTACGTTTCTGCTTCTGTACTTTGATTAATTTTTTATGTCGTTTTTGCTGTACTTGGATGGTAGGTAAGTTTCAACACGATTACTCTTTGTAACGTTCTTTTGGGTTAACAGGTTGTTCGTCCAGCCGATTTTCTTTCTTTTCTCTATAGTTATTGACGTTTATTTTGGTCTTAGAGAGGATGATTGAAGTTTGCTCGCTAGAGTGGAGTTGGAATGCAATCAGATAAACTAGTGAATTTTATGATATACCAACAATATACTATTTGTACATCAACTTGAAGTTTGATTGAACAGTAGTACAAACACGTTCTTTACTTTTATTTTATTCTGTTGCTTTGCATTTCTTTTCCTCATTTTGTGTTTACTTGCACCTTAACAAACTTCGCTGACTTCCGGCAGTATCACATCTGCTTGATTTTATTTTTTGGAAACACTCAAATTTCATCTACTTCTATATTTGTTAACCATTTTTTTAATTTTTTGGATGCTTTAATTCTGAATTCCGTTTATAAATACCGCATTATAGTGTAACGTTATTTTACTAATCATTTGGTTCTTGTAAACAAAGCTGTTTTGAAGTTTTCGATCAGATTCCAATAAGGTAATTTTCTTAATTTAACTAGTCTTTGCCAAAATGATAATGCGTTAAGCTCATACATATTAAATCAGAACCAAATCAGGCAAAAACAAACAAAAAAACAAAATTTACACACAAAATGTCCACGCAATATGCAGTACCGAAACACTTCGTGATAGTTTATAATTTACATCATAAGATTTAAAGGCCTTTTTAATTTCGGTATTGTTCACATATTTAGTTAAATAAAAACATAAATATGTGAAGGACACGCTGATGGTAAACCCTGGCTATTGCGGAGATGAACCAGAGCGTTGATTGAAATATTCGTCCGTAGGTTGTTGTTGTGGTGATACGGTGACATTCGCAACAAAGACGAGAAGTCAAATTAAAATAATTCTTTTTAATAAACGCCAAAAACTGTCTTGTCGGGAAGTTTTGAAACCGCATTATCGGGAAACTGGGTGACATCAAAAATTTATTTTATTTTAAGTTAAAATCGACTTGCAACCATGCAAGATAAGGAAATGGAACAAATGTCACCTACAATATCAAACGAAAAACAATTTTTTCGTATGAATGAAATTCGATGCAATAATTATGCATAATAAAAACTATTATTTTACGGGGAAAATTCCAACGAATTCATAAAAATGTAATTTTAAAAAGAAAATTGGAAATTCAGAAAAGGAATCTGCGAAAATGACTCAAGTGCGGAGGTCGAACCAATAGATGGCGTTAAAAACAGACGTGCAAAAGTGAAACAGAAAACACAAATTTTGAAATATTGAAAGGAGTGGTGCCGTAATAAAAAAGTGCCAAAGTGAGGTCGCTAATAATAAAATTTAGAAAGAGAGAGATTAGTACAACGAGGTTTTTAACAAAGTGACGACGCAGAAGATTGAGTAAAATGGTTATTAATCCTAACGTATGTAAAGTGGATACGATGAGTATTACAAACCTGGACTCCTATTCTTGAATTTTAGGAAATTATTTTCTCATAAGAAAACAAAAAAAACATGTTCCGGGATTGGACCGTGTCGAAAAAGTAACAGTAGTTTCCAACGTTTAGTCACCTATCGTAAGAGGCTTTACCACTGCAAAACAAACAGATGCCAGATTCTAGACAGAGTGAAGTCTGAGTAATTTGGGAAATACCTCCACATTATACAGAAGACAAACGTCACTGGTGGTGAAACCCGGCGCTGATTGGTTCGAAATAGGTTTCATAGTGAACTTGATGTCAGTATGTTGTTTATTGAGATGGTCAAGAAACGTATCTAAAAAAGGGAATTATGGGGCCATATGATGAAAATATCATCAACATACCTAAACCATATTTTGAGTTTCAACGGCAACGTTTCCAATGCAATGGTTTTAATGGCTTCCATAAAATGTAATACTACAGCGACAAAGCCCCAGGTTTTGTCTTTTATTAAACATTAAGTTTTACTTCAAACATGTAAAATTAAAAGCTGATTTAATGGTACTGCTAATACGTATTCCTCTTCAGTTCTATGAAAGGAAAAACAAATTTGAGTTTAAATCAAACTTAATATCCAGGTAATGAAATCTCCCGCCATTGACTAACTCTTCAAAACTTTAATTTAACGTTAAAACCTTCTATTGTTACTGCACTAAAAATTTTAACTTCCCATGTTTTACTTTTTTGACGAATTAGAGTTAGTAGGTTATAATAAAACAAAAAAATTTTTGCCCTACTTTTCGGCCGTCCGTTCGAATGTAAACAAGATATCAGGAAAACTGCCAGTCCAAATTTTATAGAACTTTGTATGTGGATTTTTTTATAAAAATACAAATTTTTTTAGACATTGTAATATATGAAGCTAAAAGGGCCGTTATCCTACATAGATTTTCGATCGATATAATTCGATTTTCAAATTTCTTCGAGGTGTACTTTTTTTTCACAAACGTTTATTTTTTCTTTCTTACAACAAATCAGTTGTTTTTCACTTTTTCTATCAAAATTATTAAGTAGCAAATTGCGACGTTGTTAGACTTTAATAGAAGAAATTAATGTGGCTGCAAAACCGCCAAAAACCGTTTGATCGTTTTTAGAAAATTTAAGTAATAGGACCAATCGATTAATTGTTTACTTCTCGAAAACCGTGTATTATAATCGATGTCGTGCAAGAAAACTTTTAGCGTAAACTCCACAACGATTTGTCTATAAAATATACAAGACATTTATTGTTGGTAAGAGGTATCAAAAGTTGTGATAGTTCAGATTCTGCGTGGCCGACGGAAATTCAAATTGAATGAGTATAAAAATAAATGTTTCAGGTGCAAGATCGGGCAAGATGGTTTACTTGGCTATCTTTAAATAATCGCGGCAGGCGTCGTGCGGTTCAGTAATTAATAGATATTTCAAACTCATTGCCGATCAAACAAAAAACACTGGTCCAAAACGCCATCGTAAAATAGTATAAGTTTAATCTAAACACAAATAAGAAAACACATAAGGCCATCTTGTGAGGGTAAATTCATAACGCACAAAAAATAATAAAAAGCGGTGATTTATTAAACATACAAAATTAAATATCACAGGCAAAAAATATTTATTTTGTAATGATTTCTACTATATGACACTTAGATAATTATTACAGTATTTAGAGGGAGCAGTTTATACTTTTTTTAATTCTAACAGATGGCGCAAACGATAATACAAAAATAACCGACAAATGATTTATATACGGTATGTAGATTGGAATATAGGGTTGAATAAAACGTATCTACTTCTGATAGCAATTCTCGCATCAAAATCTCGTCCAAACGTTTCAGCGAACTTCCAATTGGATTAACGTTGCATTGGTGAAAAATACTGGATGGTTGTTGTCTTTAAGCACGATAACGTATAACGCGAATTATTGAGCATCTACATTTTTCTTATCTGAGTAGTCGCAGTTGGACTTTGGTTAACGCCGGTACGAGTGACCTTGTTGCTGTCTCCTTAGCGGACTAGTGATCAGGAAGGCGTCGGCTTTTATTTTACATTTTCTCATTGATTGACTATGGGATGGAAGTAGATTCATTAACGGGACAGTGTTGAGATAATCCCCAAATTCCATAAAAAAGTCATTGTTTTTGACGTACGTAAAATAGAAATTTTTCGAGTAGGAAATAGCTAAAGATATCATGAAAAGAACTGTAACAAAAATCTACAAGAAAGAATTAAGAAGAGCAACTAATAAATGTACTTACGGCCTAAGAGTCGCAATGTGTAACATGAAGATTCCACTGTCTTTGTGTTACGAACCGTAGATCATTTTCGAATTTTAGGAAACACTTTACAGCAACATCTTGACAGGAACGCGAGCAACGGACAAAAGAAAATGCCGAACACGCTCGAGTCATTAACACGTGACACTGTTGATAGATATTAGCCCAATAATGCTTATATACAGGATGTACCAAAATTTGTCGACCAACGAAGAAATTTGTTACCTTAAAATGACTTGAATTCAAATTGATTTTAAAAACACCAATTTAAAGAACCAACTTTAAAAATCCATTTCCAATTTGCCTGTAAAAATCGATTGCAAAAATTGAATATTGAAATCGATTAACTGACTTTACTCGCGCTCAAAAAAAGACAAACATATCGAAATACATATTGTACACAAAGACAGTTTTAAACCCTTAGACATTTTTAACATTTTATTCAGACATCATTTCTTTTTAATAAAAATTCAACTTTCGAACTCGAACAGAATTGAGTTTTAAAATTTTATTTTTGGTTAAAACTTTTAAACGAAACTTGAAAAATGAGACGAGTTTTATATTTTCTTACCTAAGTGGCTGTTGTCTGTCCATTGTGATTAATGATTCACAAAAATTCTAAAAGCATTCATTTTAATTTTAGTTCAGATAAAAGAAATTTGACTTAATTTATTTTAAATACAGATTACGCATAGTGTAGATTTAAGATGAAGTCGTTCACCTCTCGTATTGGCTTTTTTTAAATAGAAAATAAATACATTCTTAGGTGCACATTATTGGTAATTATTGTTTAATATTTCTCGTGAGTTAAAATTAACTTTACTTAGTGCGTGTATTGTTAATTTTAAAGGTAATTGAATTATTGATTGGTGATCCTTTCTACTTTGTGTATTAAGTTACAATCTAATTTCACAAAATACTGTTGTGCGTACTATGTCATAAACAATAAAAATTAAATTGGTGATTTATTTAATTAAAATACAGTTTAATTACTAAAAGCTCTCTGCTTTGATTTTTTTGTTGTTCATTCGACCGTTTATTAATAGTTACAGTAAGGCCAGTTCCACCAATCTTGGTTAAATTTAATCATTGATTAAAGACAATTGTTGCTATGTTAATTCGTTGGATACGATTGTATTTAATCAATGATTCAATTAACCAAGCTTAGTGGAACTGGCCCATGTATTTATTACGTTTCATGGACTTTACTGAACTGATATTTTATTATAATTTTTTTAGGTACACTTTATTTGTTCGTACTTGTTTACTCTCTTTTAATAAAATTGCGTGTGGATGTATGAAACAGTCAAATTACTTAGCTGTCATATCCAACATGAAAACAAACATTTACATAAAAATGAAGTATATGTATATTAAACTCCGTAAATATAAGAAAATTCAATTTTTTTGTTTTATGTTTAATAATGAGTTATGAGGTTTTTTTACAAAAAAGCATTTTGCTAAGATTGGTTTTCATTTGATTGTTTTAGGTAAATTTTTGAAATTTATTTGCTATATCATGAAATTATAGAAAAACTGTGTTACGAAGCTTTCGTCGATGACTAACACAAAAGAAAAATGTGCCTATTAGTCGGAGAGAGGTCGTGCATGATTTTTCTTGAAATTTTAAATTTTAATTAAAATTTTTAAACAATAAATTTGTAAGAAAGTTACAACGGCGACGGCGCCAAGAAGTTTGGTGTAATAGAACGCTTAAACAATTTACCAAATAAAATGGAATTATGTTTTAGAAATGGGTACAAATAAACGTTTGTTACATCAAATTAGACTGATCGACAAATGTTCATGTAGATTTATTTTAAAATCTTAACGATTTTGACTAATAGTGAAATTAGCATTTAACTATTCAATTTAAAAAGGAAAATTATGTGTTTCAAATATGATGCCCAGATTAATGAAATAAAAGTCGATCTTACGAAGCATAAAGAGAAATAATCTTAAATCTAAGTAGTTACGTATTGAATCTTTAAATTTTGATGGTGGAATCAAAAACAAGCGAAGGATATATAGTGTACTCGCCTTTTAATAAACCAAACAAGGTTTAAGGAAAATTATAGGAACCCACAGTAATAGCCATCAACCAAATCGAACACTCAAGGTATTCCAAACATTGCAAGGCAAGGAAGTAGAACAATAGGTGTGCTAATTTACTAAAAAAGAAAAGGATAATTTTGCATGTATGTATAACAATTACATCAGGGAGTTTGTTAAAAAAAGATAGATCTTGTAGCCATAAGCTAAATATAGAACAACCGTTGAAAATCAAAATAATAAAAAATTGTTTTTGAACTGAATGAGAAAAAAGCTTACCAAATTTATAATTGAAGATTTTAATGGAACAATTCCATCTTTACCACAAACAAGCAAAGAAAAAATAAATAGTGCGGTCGACTAGGTACCAACCTAAAGAGAATTACCCAAAGTATTTATGTATACAGAATACTACAGAACATTTGCACGTTAGTACTACAAAAAAATTAACCTTGCATAATGATATTTTAAAAAGATTTAGAACGAATATGAAAAGAAGTGGCAGTTCCTTGTTCAGCAATCTTTTTTTTTTTTATTTATTTGCCAGATCAACACTATAATTGTATTATACATGTCATTGTTAATATATTTAAAATGATTATTCTAACTTATGAGGTGACTTGATAACCAGCTTGACTCTGGTTGAGTTTGGAGTTGATATGCTGGTTCCATGATAATTTGGTGTCTAGAAGTACTCCTTGGTATTTTACTGATTCATCAGGGGTATTCCATAAGACGATTTCATTGTTGACATAAATGCTTGGTGGATTGCGTATTCTCCTGAGTGTGAATATTTTAGCTTGACATTTGTTCGAGTTGAATGTTCCAGTTGTTAAATCATTTACATACTTTGTTTATTGCTGTCTGAAGTAATTGAGTTGCTTGTGTTAAGTCATTGCTTAGAGTGATAATGGCTGTTCTGCAATCTAAATTGCATTACCTGCACTCTCTGACTGCTGTGTGACGCATTATTTCGTATCTCTCATTGTAAGTTTTTGAGGATACAAAAATGGATAAATAATCAAGGAACCGTTCAAATTATCTATCTTTCCCTGGAATCAAAAGCGGTGGAATTCCAAAACAACATTGTACTTTTTTTTCTTTATTTTTGCGTTTTAAAATTTAATACCTTACTTAGTAATTTTTGCTTAAAATTTTAAACGTAAGGATGAATGCGCGTATCTTTTTTATTTTGTTGCTATTGAAAATTAATGTTTAATCTATCTGTAAGAAATTAGATTCAAATTCAAAATAGTTAATGCTTAAAATATTTAGTTATTTTCACATTGATATACGTATTTATTGCTTAAAATTTATTTACGATTCTCTTATATGAATCCTTTATTTCGTTTCTATTTTGTAATACATTTTATTTTATATTTGTGTGTTTCAAAATATTATATCTATCGTTTGGCTTTTTTGCATTCTGGCCCAATAAATTAAAATGTAATGGCATCACTTCAATAACATCAATTCAGAGATGAGTGCCAACCAAATTGAAGGTCAATCTGTCCCGAACGTTACAATTCTCTATACCCAAAAGTAACTGACTAAGTGTAAAATAATTATATATAAGAAATAGTTATTGACATAACGACGTATTAACCTTGATAAAGCACCCATTTGTTTGGGACCAAACGTCGGCAATACTACACTTATAAAATAAAGGCAATTTTATTTTACCACCACCCCAGCAAGATGCTTGTGTCGTTGAAACTTGGAATGTTAAACATCTCGAATTTTGTGCGAAATTAAATTATTAGTACTACTAGCATATAAACAAAAGCAACCATTTCCGTAATTTATTACATTAAAAAAAAGGCTTATTTGTATTATTATTTTTAATGCCGTTGTGATACATGCACGATAAGTTATCTTGTTTACGGTTTAATTCTTATAGTTCACTAAACAAACATTCGGGTACCATTTGTAAACTGAAAGGCATTTGCAGTCGACTAATCCTGGGCTTATTTTCTTTCAAATTTTAAACGTTGAATTTGTGCATGATTAGGCGGTTAAGATTCGGCTAAATATTAATAAATTTTATCGACTGCTACGTATGTCAAGTATCGTCACGTGTAAATCATTTAATCTTGCTTCAGACGCTGAGGTATAAATGAATTTTCATCCGATCAGACTGTGATTAATAATAAGAATGTGATAACGTATACTATGTTGTGCGATCGTTAATTTAGATTACACAATCTAGTCTCTCTTCTACGAGTTTGTGTGTTTTACTTTCCTTAAAACCTACGACTTAAGGATATTTCACTAGGTCACTCTAGGTGGCGCCCAATGTCGAAACTTCCACCAACGTTCTTCGACTTCGGGTAGGTTTTAAGCGACTTACTAAGTATTATTTATTTATTTTATTTATGTCTGAATGTTGACCCAACAAACTTGGAACAACATATTCAAAAACGACGACAACAGTCTAAATTCGAATGAAATCAAAAACGCAAAAACATTATTATTATTATTATTATTATTACAATGTGAGCACACAAATAGTAAATCAATTCACTTTAATTTTGCTGGATAATACAAATCTTCAAAAGAACAGACAATTCTCAATCGAATATTAAAATCAGCATAAAAAGAATCGTCGCTTATTCACCAAATTTATTTTAGCAAGGACGATAGTAAAATTAGAAGGAGAAGAAGAATCTCGCCGAGAATTTCAACACAGGTTTGTTCAGAAACACAACGGAAATGATTTATAATAACGTAGGCGGGTGGGTACCTTAATTCTTACAATAAAGAAACAAAAATTACAAAACTACAATTTCTAGTATGAGTTCCTAATAGTTATTTACGAACCAAGTTCGGGAAGAACTTTTTCCTACATGAGCGCATTTAAAGCATCGAGCGAACGAAGTGAGCGAGTGCTTTAATAGCAGGAATGCTAGAATAATCTTCCCGCAAGAGGTCTGTACAATTGTATTGAGCAAATATTTCGTTAATGAATATTAGCAACTATTTTACATTCATGTCAAATTGTAATATAGTTAGCAGAGTGCTATGAGTTGGCGTTTTAGTTGTAGTAATTTACATAACGGATAGATGGCACAATAAATTTTTAATAACTTTGTGTAGATTTTTCAAGGTTAATTCTTGTTTTCATTAGTAAAAATCATTGGGAAAATGATTTTAGCAATTAAAAATGTATATTTGGATTACGATGTTATTATTTCAATGTCTGTGAATGCCAGTGTTTTTTGTAATTTTTCCCGAACTAATGCGGGAAAAATAGCTTCTTGATTGGCTACACACTTATAGCAAATGTCATTTCCCAAACGGCGAGTACAAAAAAGTTTTATAAATGCTGTTATCTACATCTTATACGTATAACAAGTTAAAAGGAACTGCAGACTTTTTAAGTTTGTTGTTGAGAGTAAAAGGAAATAAAACAAATGACTCATTTCCCATTATCTTGTGAGTGTCATAATTAACTGTGAGTTGCACAAACCATTTTTTTAGCACCAACCATAATAACAAATAGTTACACCTAAAATTATACATTGTGTTTGACGTACAGTCATGTGTAATAACAATAATAATAATAATAATAATAATAACAATCATGGTACATTTTTATTGGTTCCAAATTAAGGTTTTTACTCATAGACAATTTTTGATGTTAGTGTAATTACAAATTTCTATTGGTTCTAAATTTGTATGGTAATGCAAAATATGTAATACTACAATTTTCAAATGAGTATGAAAATTTTAATTAGTTTTTTTGTATTAAGAAACGTTTCTGACGTTTGTCAATGCAGCATATTCTTTTTATTTACTACATTTACTGTAATTTAAACTACAGTTGGCGCATTTAACCTTTTAGATTTTATTTTTGAGTACGACGAGCTGTCAAAGTCCCAATCTCAATAAAGACGTAGTGAATGACAGACGTGATTGTTTTACTAAAACCATCTTTATGACATTGTTAGGTGAAATGTGTTCACTTAAAGTGAGCACCAATTAATTAGATCCTTCTTTATGATCCTACGAGTAATTTTATTTTTCTCAACTCAGTTTAATCTAATTCTCCAGACGGTTTTTTTAGGTGAATAACCTTTTTCAATTATTGACGAACTCAATAAATTACTATTCTATTAGGTTTGAACAAAATTTATTCCGCTATATTCGCAACAACCACAAAAACATAATAAAAAGTTGTGTTTACTGAAATTCTTAAAAATGACTGGGAACAAAAATGCGATTTTCTAGATGGTTGGGTTTTATATTCTTTGAGTTGGAATTTCCGTTTGATCTGTTTCTCATATTAAACGAGTATAATAAATTACTAAATAACTTCAAAAAAACCTACGTAAATAACGTATAAGTAAACTAAGTAACTGATTGAACTTCTTAAACACATAGTTTATTATTTATTTTTATTAAAAATTCAGTTTAAATTTTAGTATTTTATGTTTTGTTAAGTTTGTATTTATTTCGTAAATAAAATATAATTTTTATAATTTGCGTCTGTAACATTTCTATTACGATACGCAAAAGCGTTCTACAGGGTGGTCCAAAAATACAGGTTGCAAACTATACTACGCTACTAAGCATAAAAAGTTATTTTTATAAACTTTTGTTCAGCTTACTTAAGGAGGTACGGTGCTGTAAAGTTTCAATTTAAAATTGGCTTTTTCTTATTATCTCAGAAATAAGTTAAAGGTAAAATCTGAACATTTATATTGTAAAATGTGTCATCAACTTTAATGTCCCACGTAAGTCTCTTCGCAATACTCCTGAATTTTTTCTTCATGTTTACCATTCAATTTTGTTTTTTTCTCAATCAATTATATTTTATTTTAGTTATTATAAGTTTAGTCTAACAATGTATTTTTTTGTTATATTAATTTTAAGGTTAGTATTACCGTGTGCAAACTTTTCTTATATATTTTTTTTTTTTTTTGTATTTTGGGTTTCTTCCTGTAATAAACTATATTATTATTATTATTATTATTATTATGGTACACAATTTAATAATCTTTAAAAAAAAATTTTGAAATTTTGATCACCCTGTACAAATTTTGGAATAAACAATTTATTACGGACTAAAAAGTGTTCTTTGAATTTTTCGTTAGTATAATATTTTCCGAAAAAATCGTTTCCTTTACTGTCATCAAAATTAGAATGCTGACGTGAAAAAGAAGTGTAAAACTCAAAATTTTATTTTTTTTATTTAGTAAATTTGTTTCCAAAAAATATCAAGAATAAAAAATAACTTAACAATTAATATTACATTTACATCTTACAAGAGATGTTCAAAATGTTGCCCCTTGTGACTCCACACATGCCATGATTTTAAACTTTTTAACTTTTAAAATTTATGTTATAAAAATAACATAAAAACAATTGCAGTTGTTTAATTCAGAAAGCCTTCTGTTATTTATTTAAAATTTGTATTATGTTTTTAGATCAAACAAAAAACAGACATTAAAAGAAAACGTTTTTTCTCGAAAAAAATTACATTAACGAAAAAATGAAAAAACACTTTTTTGTCCGTAATAAAGTGGTTATTCCAAAATTCGTACAGGGTGATTGAAATTTCTAAGCTACTCCGGTATCTAAGCTACTGCTTAATATATTTTTTTGAAAACTTTAATAAATTGTGTATCATATTAACATATTTCACCATATAAATTTTCAGATTTTTCTTTAACTCTTTTCTGAGATAATAAGAAAAAAAAATTTTAAATTGAAACTTTACAGGGTCGTACCTTCTTAAGTAACCCCAACTGAACCAAAGTTTATAAGAAAAATGTTCATAACTTTTTATGCTTAGTAGCGTAGTATAGCGTTAACATTGCAGCACGCTTTTTATTTTTTTCTGATTGGTAAAATTGGTCAAATGAAATTGTCAATGTTTACAAACTACCTACATAATTTAGATTATTTGAACAAAGTTGTCTGTTTATAAGTATTCAACATGACGTACTCTGATATATTGTATTTTCATTGGTTTTGATAATTCATAGTCGGAAAGATGCCTGCACTTACAGAACACTTAATGAAAGTGGTTAATACAATGTTATGTTTATAATCGTTTTAAAGAGATTGTTTAGTAACAAAAGTACGTGGTTAACACGTTTAAATTCTAATTATATTTTGATACTTTACCAATGCTTTTATAGGAAACCATTTATTTTGTTTATGTGATAACATTGTTTGATACTGTATTACTTTACCCTGTGCTCGTCGTACCCAAAAACCGTGTGTGCGCTAAAATGCTTTTTATAAAACTCGTTTCATAATATACAAGCAGAAATACATCATCTCCCCCGGAATGTAGAACGTCCCATAGATACAAGCAGTGGATTCTCTATACGTGTTTGTGTTTTCTTCGGTCACCGATAGATGGCGTTATGCGTTGGCTTGCCGGTTTCGTCATTTATTGAATATCGCGAAATAATGTTACCACACGACGGAACAACGCAATAATTTAAAAATAGATTTTTAAAAGTTTTTATATACTATTCAATTTGTTTCAATTAATCGTTAATTTTGAACTGAGTTTTGAAAATAACAGGAAACTAAAATATTATAATAATGTAACACGTATCACCACCTATCGGCAACTTCGGGAAGATTATATGCAAATATAGAATCATCTGGGCGTTATACATTCCGGGGGAGATGATGTATTTCTGATACAAGGTAGTCTCCGGAAATGGTAAGTTTTGAAAACAGTAGTATGTGAACAAACAATGTATTCTAATAAAATGCAGTAACGCAGTAATAAGCTAGTAATATGCCAATTTTAGTTTTTAAAATAATACCGGGTAAATGCCTTCCCCTTCTCTGTACGCACTCTTGCAATATTTCGCGGCAAATCTCCATAACACGATGCAAAGTATCAACAGGAATATTCGCGATTTCTTCAATTATGTTCCTTTTAAGGTTTATTTTTGGTTTATT
Organism: Abscondita cerata; assembly: GCA_030710515.1. NCBI lineage: Eukaryota > Metazoa > Arthropoda > Insecta > Coleoptera > Lampyridae > Abscondita > Abscondita cerata. Next base: position 54,439 of record JALBCR010001873.1, read on the forward strand.
TGTGAAAACCTTTGGCTTTAGGTCGCCCCACAAAAAATAGTCGCAAGCCGTTAGGTCTGCCGACTTTGGCGGCCAGACAATGTCTCCTCCCCTGGTAACATGTTGTGAAAACAATCATTACATAGGATTTAATATTGTTTGCGTTGTGTGAGGCGTAGCACCATCCTGCTGAAACTACGTCTGATTGTTTTGTGGAAAATCTGTTTAAATAATGACTCAAAAATTGGTTAATCATACCGGTATAACGGACAGAGTTAATGGTAACAGCATTTCCATTTTCATCTTCAAAAAAGAAGGACCCGATATTTCCCATTGAAGATAGTGCTCCATAATTACTTAATGGCATAAATTGACAGACAGTCTAAAAAAACAATTCATAACCAACTATACCTAGTTACGGAATAACAACATTATCAAAGGTTCCCGTTCCCGAGGACCACCTTGTGTCATTATATAGTTTAGTATGAAATGAATTTAAATTTGGATAATGACATAAATCCAATTGCTAATTAATTAAAGTATGTAATCTGTAGTTTTAATTTCTAGATTAGATTAGAATAACAGCTCTATTAGAAAATATCATAATTGTAAAAAATTACTAATTTGAATACATAACCGCACGCCATTGTACATCAGCAGCGTATCACAAAGTAACCATTTTGTTCCACCAAAATAAAAAAACCGGTTAGTTTGGTTTTATGCCTAGAAAATAAGTAATGCAAATTACGTTTTAATAAAAAAGTTGACGGGCAACCAAAGAACAGAAGCAGAAAGAAAATAAATCAAGAAATGCAGCATAATAAAGTCAAACATTATTCTCATTCAGAAACATTATTACAAACAACACTATAGTAGTGAGTATAATAATCAGAACTCACACTCAGCAAACCAATTTACAAGATTATCGCATAAATAATAACATTCCGCAATTAAAAATTAAAACCAGTATAAAAGAAGTTTGCTCTTTATACATAAAAATTATAAGTTTTATCTTATTGAGAATTTCGACACAGCTTTGTTCAGAAGCACAACAAAATACTTTGTACTGCGGTATTTCAAAAATTAAAAAAAAAATAAGATTTTGTAAAACTATAAATTATCGGTATGGGTTTCTAATACTTTTATAAACAAATTGGTCTAATTGTTTCTGTTACTATTTTATATAACCTCTGAAGTGTCTTCTAGTGTTGCCATTTACAATTCCTCACATCGGTAACAACCACAAAAACATGAATAATTTGTGTTAACTGAAATTTTTAAAAGTAAAGCCTTCTCGATTAATTACAGTTGTGAGGTAAAACATCTGTTCCTAAGCGATAAGTTAAAAATTTTATTGGAGCCAATTTTGAGCAATTGCAATAATTTTAATCGAAAGAGAGGTCATGGGAACAACATTTACTTTTCTTCTTATATTTTGTAGATGGATACGAATACAACCACTTTCTCCTTTATTCATTTTTAAATAAAGTTAAGCCGTGTTTTAATTATTACTGGTTAGTTTGTATCAAACAAAAAAAATAGGGCTACATTAATCAAATTTTTAGGTGCAGATGGAGAAGACGACATTCAACGATACAAAACATCGTCAACTTTAATCCAAACAATTTCATAGTTATTGAATCAGCACAATTCTTCTATAGAAAAAAAATTGAATTGCACTTAATGAGAAAATATACAAATATACAAATGGAACAATCATCCAATTTCCAATAAGAAGGAAAAAATCTACACGAGTAATAAAGAAAATATAATAACCAATCGATATTTAGAGTATTTCTTATATTATCTTCTAGTCAAATCATTAATAGTTATTTGTCCAACAAGTGAGAAAAGCGATTCATTTTTCCACTCGAGCTTATTAAGCTCGTGACGCATTAGAGAGAGAGGGAGTGAAAAAAGGCTCTCATCAAGTTTTTTTTCCACGAAAACCAACCAAATGAAAGAAAAACTATTCATTGTAAACATTACTTATTGTTACAGGATTTCGTCACAAATTCGTACGTAAAAGCCAACAGGTGGGTTACAATAGTCTCAGTTCAGTGTTCATTCTGTGGTCTTGGTGTGGTCTGTCATAACGCAAAGTTGCTAGCCGCGTAATTCTAACCAATGTTTGAAAAATGTTTAAAAGTCGAAATATAAGATATTAAATTAAACAAAAGTGACTAAATAATAAATAAACGCACAGTTCTAATGATACACTGTTAAATTTTTTAAAGAGACATTCTTGTAACATGACATTATTTTCCTCAGTTGTGAGGGAATAGTTATTTTTCTAACAAGTGTCAAAAGTAGCAAATACGAGTGCGAAGCGTAGCGTAGCACGAGTGGTTCTAAACACGACCACAGATATTTGTACTTTCGTATAAGTCAGGAACACTATTTTTTTGACGATTACAATACAAAATTACGTTCTTACTTGTTAAGGGTTAAAAACTCCTATGTGGTAACTTTGGCTTCTTATAAAACTAAGGGCAGTGTTAATTGGATGTTACATTCATCGCTACTGCTCGACATTTTCAATAATTTAAAGATTTAAACGCAAAAACAATTTTAGTTTTTATTTTACTGTGCTTCAAATAAATAACATGTCAAAATCGGTAACGTTCACCTACTTGATTTTTTTAATTAAGTGGCAAAAAATTGATGCGAAGGTGGTTGCTAAGCGTAACTAAGACGATATGAGTGTAAACTATTAACTTTTGAGTTTTATCACAACAGTTTTGAAAGAGTTGTGATATTTTGCATTTTCGGGCACAACTTTGTGTTGTGATATGGTTACTTTCGAGAGTAGTCGTCTAAAAAAACAAAATTTTCTCACTAATTGTAAAGAAGAAATATCTGCTTTCTAAGTATGTCGTGGAAAAAAATTCTATTTGTTTCTAATTTAATTTCAAGTGAATGTTAAAAAAAGCATAATACAGGGTGTCCGGAAATTATGAGGGGTGATTCTACTTAAAAAATTAATGCCACAAGTTCCTATAACATTTTTCTGAAAAATCCAAAATAACAGAGTTACACGGCCTCAAACTTGATTTTATAAATAGCTAGCAGCAATGCAATTGCAGCAAGACGTTTGTATGCTAAAGCATTTCCAAATAGTAGTTATTTATTAAACTGTTGTCAATTTTAGTTATTTATTAAAACAGATTATCTCATTAAATAGTTTGTATTTCCAACATTATCAGTTTAAGCCCTTTAGCTTTTGGGAATTTACGTCAAATTGGAAACAAAAATACAAACAAACATTATTGGTAAGTGTGCCAAATTTGAAGAGAATCGGTACACGAGAAAATATTTTATTAAAAAAGCTTGATTTAAAAAATCAAGCTTTAAAGCCGTGTAACTTCGTTATTTTGGATTTTTCAGAAAAATGTTATAGGAACTTGTGACATTAATTTTTTAAGTACGTAAAATCACCTTTCGAGTTTTTTGCTCATAATTTTCGGACACCCTATATAATATTTGCCAAAATGCATGAGAAATAATTGTTAGCAGTTGAACTTTTCCTGGTGAATTACACAACATTGGACTATGGACCATCGCGATGATGCTCAACTGAAAAATACATTTTCAACAGACCAACTCCAGAGGGCGATTTAGACAAATTCAATCACACTTTATTATTGCAAAAATTAATCATAACGCGGTGTCATATTTTATATGATGGTTGTCATGTTACAATTTATGTATGTGGTATCATTAACTTCTTCTGCTTCTTATAATAGAAGATATGAGGAACCGTTTTAGAGTCAGAAGCTCCAGTTTCTCTGACCATTTATGGTTGAAACGGTTGCCAGCAACCACAAATAATATTATCAGATAATGTGTGCGGGTGAATAGAATCCGGTTAAGATCGTCAAACATCGTTTTTTTGGTAGAGCATTATTTTCGTTCATATTTATTTTTATTTTCGGTACTGTTTATTTTGGCGGATACTGTATAACATATTTAGACAAATTCTATGACATTCATCTGGAATATTTGAAGGACGAAATGTTCACAAACAAAAGAGCCTTACACAAATCATTTTCTTTAAGTACATCCCAAACCTGTGACATCGGCTTTTGGGATAATCGTTCACTTAGCGAACTTGATAATATGGATTGAGGTCTTTAGGTGTTCCTAGTTAACGAACTTTTGATCAAAAAATATCTAGTTACATCCAACAGAATTAAAATAAAATTGCAAATTGAACAAGCCCTTTCCAAATCAAGCATTCTCTCACGTATGGATAATTCACGGGTGGGTATGTGGTAAATTAAGTTCACTTATCACCGATCACTAGCGTTATGTTGTAACTTTGTTTTGGTCATTAATTTTTTCTACTGAATTGAATATTAATAGTTCGCTGACTAAAACTAGACAGTTCATTTTAATTCATTTGGTATGTAAGCGTTATATCATTTTATCTTGTTACGTTGTAACTTTTGTTTTGTCTTTTATTAATCCTCCCTAAAAAGACCCAAAAGTAAGTTTGGTAAGCATCATTTGTTGATATTTTTTTAAATAATAGTATTTTACTTTGATTTAGGGTCTTTATCTTTTTTTCTTACTGCGTATTTTCCGTATTATCTTATCTGCCTTGCTTGTTCGTCAATGTGCACTGCCGTTTGCTGATCTCTCTCTCGCTACCGTGTAACGGATTAATCCACTTATCTATGCAGATTTTTGAGGATACAAAAGTGGATAAATGGATATCCATATTTGCGTATGAACAACGCTCGATTGCCATCTTGGTATCATTTACTTAAGTATTCAATTCTGTTTATGTTTGGGTTTAACATTAAATTGCTTAAAATTTTTAAAGTAAACATGAATGCATGTACCTTCTTTTAATTTGTCGTTTTCTTTTATTTCTATTATATAATAAATTTAGTTCTATATTTGTGTGTGTTTCCGAAATATTATCTCTATCGTTTGGCATTTTTTACATTCTGTCTAAGGTAAAACTGTGACCGTTTGTTTTGTGTTTCATTTTGGTAAGTCCCATTATATAAAAAAGAGTCCTTTTTCAGAAGTGAGGGACCTAAACGTATGCATTTTCCGGTTGCGCGTATACGTATTAATCTGTAGCGCAAATCATTCATTGGCTGCTTGCCTTAGTAGAAGTATGTTTGTAAGGCGTAAAACATCTATATGTATCTAATCTCTATTTTTACCAATACTCAAAAAGTATTTTTATATTTCTATTCTTTAACTAATGGTGTTTACGTCTTTGTCTTTTTAATACGACAAGACTCGTAACGAGTAACTGTTTAAGACAATCCATATGAAGAACCAAGTACATGAACACAGAAAGCAGAATGAAAGTGTATAAAACGACAGTGAGACCAATACTAACATACGCAGCAGAGACAAAGGCAGGCACAACGGGAACAAAACAAAAAAAAACAGGGTGAAAATAGAAATAATAAGGTTGATAAAAGACATAATACTAAGAAATAGAAAAACAAATAGTAGCATACGGAATCAGTTTAACATAGAAGATGTCAATAAATGGATGAAAACGGCAATTAGTATCACCCGGCTATTCACTAGAGTACGGAGAGGCGTAAGTATGGATACTAAAAGAACCGTCTTATTTAATTGTTGTCAATACCCTTTTGGCGCCACTATCTTGTAATCAAAGAAGATATTTACATTACAGCGAGATAGAACGATTAATGTATTCATGGGTAACAATAAAATACTCGCACTAAAACAAGTCACTAGTTAAGTTTATTTTACAACAATTACACAATTCGCAGCGGGCTGACGTTGCAATATCCGTTTTTCTTTGAGCGCACTAGATTTACGACGCAGTAAACGCTAGGTTAATTTTGCGTTTAAGGTCATAACTGGTTTTGACGTGCAAGAAAACAAGTGATACACAGTACTTTAGATAATTCCAGTAGGCAGATACAGAGCGGGTGTGGTTGGCGAAACGGCTTGTACGGTTTCGAGTGTTGGATTCCGTCCTCTAGTAACCCAACTCGTATACAGAGAAATTAAGTAGACATTTTGTAGTAAAGCCGTCGTGATAGTAATTTAGTATCGTCCCAGTAGTGACAGTCAGTTCGTTGTCAAGGAGCTAGTGAGAATGATTCGTCTCCATAAACTTGTGACCGTAATTTCGTCTAAAAGAAAACAAGGAAAATGTCACCCACCACCGCCTAAATGCACGCGCTAAAACTACTTACGGTGATCGAATGCGGAAAACGCATAAAATGTGCTAAAATATTAGACGGAAACAATGGGCAATGTTGCTATCAACAGTCATACCCTAAAATAAAAGATCGATTACTACTGATGCCATAGAAAACACTAGATTTAATTTACCTAAGCGTCACCACAACGGAACGCATACGAACACCACGAAGATCAACACAACACAGAGCGGACTTAGGACGGAAGTGACAAACAGATACCGTAAAACGAACCAAAGACCGCCATCTACCGGCGCCACGAGTAACTACAGCAAAAATCACACAACATTTTTGGTGCGATGTACAAAAATACTGTTACAAATTCCCCCCTAGCAAAAGATGAAACTCGGTAGCCAATAGAGACAGAATCTCATTCGTCCACAGCAAACAGAAAAAAGAATACGGATAGAGGCTGACGGAATCACAACTCCGAAGCTTAAATACGTCCACAGAACAAACCATATGCCCAAAAGTCACTTTCGTGGAAGGATGTTTCTTAGAAAACAAAGCAGCAAGAACCCAAAGTGGCTTCTCAGAAAAAGAAACATCAAGGGATGAGGTAATCAGTAGAAAAAGTCGTCAGAAACGGAAGCATAAAGCGGGAAACCTACTGAACCTCAGGCATGGTTTATACGCAGAGCACGTCAAAGCTAAAGAGAGCAATAGGGTCAATCCCTACAAGGAAAAAATCTGGCAAGCGCCAAGGACAAAAGAGCCTTGAAGACCAAAATGAAACCCCAACCCCAATAAACAAACCCACCCTGAATATAAACCCCAAAAAAAAACAACCCATAGGAACCCCAGTAAGAGAGAAAAAAAATAATAGAAAAGAGATCGAGAGGAGAGAGAACAAAGCAAAGAAAGAAAAATCAGAAGCAAATTACAGATCTGTTAATTGGGAATGGCCACGAATGATTTAGGTACCTAAAGTCGCTAAAAGCGGAATGATAATCCCCACAGAAAAGTAAGTGAAGAATTATCAAAAGTAGGGTACTAGTAGCAAAGTCGCTCATAAAGCGGAACGCCGAAAAGGTAGAGATCTAAGGTACAGTCAAACAATGACCAAAGCACCAACACAGAAACAGAAAAGAGTTGAGACAAAGTACAGGAAAAGAAATTTAGAAGGAGGAAGAAAAAGACTTTAGTAAAACATATATGAAGATAAGATAACAAACCAGAACAGTACAGACAAAGGACCAACAGAAATAAAAAGATAGGGTACATATAGTACATCGGCTAGATAGTAAGCCGGTCACTATCAAAATAAGTGACTGTAGTAATCCTGTCCAAACTTGCCCTTCCAATCTACCAAGATAGTAGAGTTGCACCTGAGTCCAACAAGCCTAGAAAAGTATGACCAAAAATGTCGACCCTAAGATATGGTAGTTCGTTATTTCGTACGCTCGCAAAAACATAATTTAAAACAGCACGCTGCTGAGTATCTAAACCAGAGAAAGGAGTATCCGAGATATGAGTATGGAAGCGAATCTGCGACTCGGTCCGCAGACCACAAATTAGTTTTCCGACCATTTGCATTTTGGGCAGTTGCGCACTGTGACGCCATGTTGGCCACATCTCCCCAAGAACGCAATGATTCACGATGGACCCGGTATACGAGTAACGCTTTTCCAGTCAAAAGTTGTGGAACTGCAGCAAAAAGTTGTCGATTCGTAACCCCTCGAGCTCCGCAAAGTTCCTCTACGCGAATCAGAAAGTCAGTGAGCGACATAGAGCCACCTCCAGGAAAGGTCACATTCCATTTAACAATAGGGAAAGGTTTCCATGACAAGATTCTAAATGTACTTGGTGAAACTAGATCAAAATCCGGTTCAGAATCCGACGAGGATAACAACGTATTACTTTGAGTCGAAGCGAGATTAACAGGTTTCGGACTACAAGTTATTAAGGCAGGTTGAAAAGAGACTGGTTTAGTTTTCTTAAGTTTTGAGTCATAGTCCAGTTTAAGTGAAACGGCTCGTACGGTTTCGAGTGTTGGATGCCGTCCTCTAGTAACCCAACTCGTACACAGAGAAACTAGGTAGACATTTTGTAGTAAAGCCGTCGTGATAGTAATTTAGTGTCGTCCCAGTAGTCACAGTCAGTTCGTTGTCAAGGAGCTAGTGAGAATGATTCGTCTCCATCAACTTGTGACCGTAATATCGTCTAAAAGAAAACAAGGAAAATGTCACAAACTACCGCCTAAATGCACGCGTCAAAACTACTTACGGTGATCGAATGCGGAAAACGCATAAAATGTGCTAAAATATTGGACGGAAACAATGAGCAGTGTTGCTACCAACAGTCATACCCTAAAATAAAAGATCAATTACTACTGATGCCATAGAAAACAGTGGATTTAATTTACCTAAGCGTCACCACAACGGAACGCATACGAACACCACGAAGATCAACACAACACAGAGCGGACTTAGGACGGAAGTGACCAACAGATACCGTAAAACGAACCAAAGACCGCCATCTACCGGCGCCACGAGTAACTCCAGCGAAAATCACACTAAATTTTTGGTGCGATGTACAAAAAATCCTGTTATAGATGGAATGAACATGTAAATAGGATAAGACCTGGTCAATTAGCAAATATCTCCAAAAACACTAAACCATCAGCAGAAGACCAGTAGAAAGACAAAAAAAGCGGTGGAAAAACTATATACAATCAAAACATGAAGATCTCTATCTCAAAAGTGAACAAAAGGGCTTCTACCGAATCACCGGAATGACTCAACAAAAAACTTTTAAATTATGTAGGGTACGCGAATCCCTAAGATAAACGCAAGTACCCTGATCATTAAAAGGAAAGCAACTTGAATTTGCAAGAAACTTCCACTTCAGTCCAAATGCGCAAACGGTTTTGTCAACAACTCATTTTAAAGAAATTTTGTTACCGTTACCGTTGACAAAATATAATGTTACAACAAATTTTTTTCGGCCTCATTATAAAATTGAGTTTTACGTACTCTCTGAATAACCATAAAGTAACACTTTTTTAACAGTAATACTTTTCGTCCGTAAACATCTGTCAATGTCAATTATTATTTTATGACAAATTAAATAAAGTCGAAGTAACCAGTATGAAAACCCATTTTTAAGAAAGGATGAATTTAGTGACTACATAGGATATTACAGTACTTTAGGTACATACTGAAACATTTTAGATACTGCAGAATATTGTTTGTTTACTTTCATTTATAACCTCAATTCCTCAATCCCATACAACTTTGAACAAAAGCAATTTGTTGTTCAACTTACAAGTAAATCATTTTAAGTGCTTTGAAATGATATTAATAAATTGTTTATAGTTTCTACAATGTGCCATGCATATAGAAGATCCTGGTTGTAATCTCACAATACTCGATACATTGTTTTCAATATGTAACACTTTAACTTCTTTAAAGTTATTCATTTATAAGGTAAGACAGAATTCATACGACTTGAGATTGCTTTAGACAATTTTATTAGGTAACATTTTGATACAGAAGCGGAGTTCCGATACAAAATTTTCACGATCATAAAATCCAAAAACTTACAGTAGAAGTGAGTTAATTATGGGTACCTTTCTATTACTGTATTTGATTGATGTAAATAAGTAATAATGCTAATGGAAAACTGACCTGTGGCACTGTCACACAAGAACAGTAATTACTTGTGAAAAATCATTTGAATATTGATTCTGTCTCAGGAAAAACAAAAAATAGAATCATATAAGCCATCAACATTACTGGGTTCAAGATTTATTCGTACACAAAAACAAGATGAATTTCGACATCAAAAATAAACCCAAAACGCAACAGAAAATGTATTTTTGGCATACTTTTCAATGAAGGCAAAAACATGCAAATCGTCAACATTATGGTCTACTCAATGTTGAAATCAACGTTTTCAATAAACGATAATACTGACATCAGCAAATATACTAAATTACTAGCGTTTTTAAAAAAAACAAAATGTTGGCTACAAAGCAAAAAAGTCAAACGTATTTGCTAGAGATGAGATAAATAGATTTTTTCGTGACGCTCCTGATGTACCATACGTTATGTGGAAGGTAACATTGGAAAATATATCTGGCTTTATAAATTAACGGCTATCTTACAGGTCTGTTTGCTGATAGGAATTGCCGGTGCTTGTCGCAGAGATGAGCTTCATAAAATGAGAGTTGAAGATATCGTTGACAAAGATGATTTACTACTAATAACTATACCGGATTCTAAAAATGGGAAAAAACGAACTTTCACTGTAGGTAATGACATCTTTGAAGAAATAAATCCTCTCAATTTATTTAGAAAATATGCTGTTTTAAGACCTGCGCATTGCAATCACCAAACTTTTTTTGTCAATTACAACAAATTTAGAAAGTGTTCTACACAAGTTGTAGGAGTTCACACTTTTGCAAAAATCCCAAGTTTGATTGCAAGCTATTTAAACTTGCCAGATCCACCAGGCTATACAGGTCATTGCTACCGTAGGACATCTGCATCACTGTTAGCAGAATCTGGTGTTGATGTCTTAACATTAAAAAGACATGGAGGATGGAAGAGTTCCACAGTAGCAGAAGGGTACGTGGAAGATTCCATTGCGTCTAAGATAAATATATCGAGAAGAACATTAACTGGTGCTAGTGGCGAAGCTTCACACAGTTCAATGAGTACCATCTGTTCACCTGAACGGTACAGTTAACGACCCAAATGTTTTGATCGAAAATTCTCAGACTACTGAAAATATTTTCCTTTATGCTAGTTCAACATCTGGTATAAACATTAGTAATTGCTCTCATTTTACAATTATTATAAAAAATAATTCTTCACATTTTGTTTCGTGAAAAAACTAGCTGATTTATTATTCCTTTTCAAAATAAATAATTTTCTTGTTAACAACAAATTAGGCATTTTTGAAAATTATGCCATTAGATAAGGTTATGTTGTAGTAAACGAACATCTACCGCCGCATTTACCAACAAAATGAGTCGGCCCCTGCTTAATCGGTACAATATTCGAACGGGGAAAGCCTTTATTTCCTTTAATAAATTTTTACACAAATGTTACAATACTGAACGGTGAAATGAACATTAGGTACAGTAAAATCAGAACAAACGTACAATTTTTGTTTAAAATTACTAAACATTTTGTTTTCAGTAAACGGTAATAAATAGAAAATTAATTAATTTAAGGTCAACGGAAAAAATAATATGTACCTCAGAAAAAAGTGCTTTTTAATAACCTCGCCTGTTTGCTTGCCTCGGCTAACGCCTCGGCCAGCAAATTCAGTCTCGTACATAAAAGTGCACTTTTTTGTCCTTGTTACACAAATAACTATTATTATCGAAAATACAAATATAGAAGTAGACAAGTATCTGCATACAATATTCAAAACTGGTAATCGTCAAGATATCAAAAATTATAGACCTATAAATCTTCTTAGCTCATTTGCAAAAATCTTTGAAATTTTTATGCAAAACCAAATTTCTATACCATTATCTAATTTAATTTCGCCTAAGCAACATGGATTCTTTAAACGCAGATCAGTCGTCACAAATCTCACTGACCTTTCAATCAGTTTCACTGAACAAAAATATACAGGTTGACATCACATATACCAATTTTTCAAAAGCGTTTGATACCATTGATCATGGTATTCTTTGTCGAAACTTACTATCTTACTTTATGGTTTTGAGTTAATCTATATATCCTACTAGAGGTTTTCCGCAAGATAATTTACTGAAAGAGTTTCTATTTGAGTCACTAGAGTCTCGATGGTTAATGTTATTAATCACACATTTATTGAAAGTAATAAACGGTCTTGTTGAGGATAGTCATCCCCTATCGTTACTACGTTTTAATGTTCCACCGAAGAGACTTTCTATATTATGAAATATAATTCTAATATCATGCGTCATTCGCCAATTCATGAAATGTGTAGATTATATAACAGCTTACAAACATACATCGACATCGATATTTTCCATCAATCCCAAATGACCTTCATTCATACTGTACCCGTACATTTAACTCCATACTTAATTCTAATTTTATTATTGTTTCATTAATTCAATATTCATTATGTATATAATTATTAATTAATTTAATATGATGTATTATTATACTACTATTACTATTATTTTTGTTATTCCTTTATTGTATTATAATAAATTGCATTCTACAATTACTTTGCATGTATATATTTAATTTTATTGATTTTCCTTTTCTTATTTGATTTTCTGTTAGAGCGGGTCAATAAAATAATAAAAAAAATGCATATATCTTATTTCTTTTATTCATTAAAATTGTCTCCTGTGTAATTAAATCAAAAATCCCCAGGTGATGGGCCTTCTATTTAGGAGGTGCGGATTGAGGTTGATAAAATTAGTCACTCATGTAAGTGTGTTGCCGACGTTTCGACCAGTATAAAGACCAGACTGTTATACTGGTCGAAACGTCGGCAACACACTTACATGAGTGACTAATTTTTTATCAACCTCAATCCACCTCCTAAATAGAAGGCCCATCACCTGGGATTTTTGATTTTTTATTCATTATCAATATATAAAATTCTCTAAATGGATCATCAATTTAAAAAGCACAAATGTGACACTTAAACCAAATAAAGTGCGTTAAACGAAGAAACTCTTTGAAAAGTCAATTTGTCAATACGCAAAGTTTTTAATGGAAATTTTATCAAGTTGACGACATTTATAGGATCCCCTGCGACTATAGCAACAGAAAAAGCGCAATACCCGGTTTACTTATCTTAAAATTTGAAAAAAGTTTTATTGAGACGGCTTTAGAACAAAATTTAATGCAACCAAAAAAAATTAATTGCGCAATTTTTAAGACGCAACGAAAAGTTAAAGATGTTTAATTAAAACAAGTTTTAATAACAACACCCGAAGCTATATAATACCTTGATTTATAAACTATGGAAGTTAAAAGATGCGCCTTAAGAAAACGATTTAATTACCAAAACAAAACTTAATCCTGTCATAATCTGTTTGTAAGAAACTGCTTTTTGGGATAATGCAAAAGTTTCGAATTTGTTCTTGTTTGTATTAAAGTGTATTACTTCTAAATGTGTATTACCACATCATAATGTCGTTCAAAAGACAGTTTAATTTAATTTAGAGTTGGTCTTTGGTTTACCAACAATTTCGTATAAACTGATTTAACCTTTTATTGAAAATATAAAATAAGATGATTTAGAAAGTGTACTTACTTATAAATGAATTTATAATAGAAAGAAAGAAGCTGTTTTCTGAATACGTAATACGTGTTTAAAAATGGCTGTTTAACAAAAAATAAACCCTAAAACGAGATTAAATATAATTTGGTTACCTGCATTTGTTATTGATGTTGCCTTGGAGAAAAGAAGAATTAAAAAAAAATGCGTTGTAAAAAAATAGTTTTTGTAAATAATAGATTTTGTAAACAAATTTTGTCAATATCATGTGAATGAATTAAATAGTTTTAAATAATTTAAAAAGTAAACGTGACTGCACGTGCCTTATTCATTTCAATTGAAATTCATTAACGATTTTATGTATCTTACTGTAAATTTGGATCCAAATCTAATTTCTCCATGTTATAATATCTAGTTTAAAACTGCGATAACATATCTGCATATTTTAAATTTATTTTAGATTTTATGATTCACATTTTTTAATTTTAAATATTAGCTTGTTTAATAAATAAATCTTTTATCTAAACGTTTTTAAAATATTTTTTGTTGCTGGTTTTTTCCAATTATGGCTAATTTAAATGTGATAGCATCCCATTAATATTATTTGCTTTTTGCATTAAAGTGATTTTAGCTTACGGTTTATCCTTTTACGGATTCATCAATTACATTCATTTGTTGGGCGAGTTAAAGGTTCTACCCATACCCTTCTTCCGGGAAACATCGGACTACCGTTACCATTAATATTATTAATTCAGGGTGAAGTCGAAGAAAAATCAGTAGGTTTGTTTTGCGTCTTATCTCGGTAAGTCTTATCATATAAATAATTTCGAGTTACAAGACTGAAGACTAAACCCAAGACCTTCACGGCAAAACCAGAACAGTTAGTTATATTAAGCTATGGTAGCACTTCTGCCTTTAAGAAATCTATTTTAGTTGTTTAAAAAATCATAGCGATTGCGATTTGTAAAATAAGATCTTTTTTATAAGATTTTTAGAGTGTGTGAATGGTTGCCCTAAAATAACGAGTAGAATTCAAATCTTGCATAAAAAACATGACAGGAAATTTAGAGACAAGATAAGAAAACTAAAATTCTTAAGAAGATGTCTTCAAATGACCAGAAAAGATAAGTGGCGAACGGAAGAGATATGGGGTGAAATGGAACTCAAGACATCAATTCTGGACACAGTTGATATATCGTGTTTACATACGACCCCCGAACGGAGCGTCTTAAGAACCGTCACATATTTCCCCAAAATGGCAGAACATTGTGTAACATATTTAAACAAAGAACAAATACTGATGTTTACACTAACCAAAAAATTCAGTGTGTGAGTACAAAAAAAAAGTTGATGAAAGTAAAAAAATGATCATTAATTAATAAAAAACTTAAAGAAATTATTAAATATCATAGAAACGTTTGTTTCTTTCTTTATTAATCCTTTCTATTACATTAAATAATTTTAATATACGTATTTCGTTGTTTAAACTAAATATGTAACTTTGGTTCACTCGGTATATGCATTATTTATTTTGTGAAATGCGAGACTGTACAATGCGCAAACATCTTTTAACGCTGCATTACATTGTTAGATTTTACGGTGAAATGTAATGCATTTGATGCATTTAATGCATATGTCTTAATTATCTGTGTTTAAAGACCCAAAAGTAATATTTAGAGGTTGGTACCTTTTTTATGTCATATTATGAATGTACGAGGATGTATTGATATCTAGTTAGCCTAGACCAGTTCCTTGCATAAACAAAATATTGCGTTACCATAGCAACGAACAATAACTTATTAAAAGTGTCAGTGTAAAGTTTGACGTCAAAAAGTAAACCAGAGTCACGCAATAAATTAAATGAAAAAGATGTCCACCGAAATTGTGAAAATCGAAAAATTGGAGTATCGAGCCATCATCAAGTACCTGTATTTAAAAGGGTTAAGAGGTAAGCAGATTTACGAAGATAAGCTTAATACCCTTGGTGATCAATGTCCTTCGTATGCGACCGTCAAAAATTGGAATGCAAGCTTCAAAAGAGGTAAATTTTCCATTGAAGATGATGACCGATCGGGAAGGCCAGTTTCTGTGTCAGTCCCCGAAAATATCGATGCAGTTCATGACATGATTTTATCAGACCGTCGAATTGGGCTAAAACGGATATCTGAAGCACTGAATATTTCATACGAACGCGTTCATCATATGGTTCACGTCAATTTGGACATGAGAAAAATTGCTGCAAAATGGATCCCCAAATGTTTGAATGTTGACCAAAAGCGTGCAAGGGTAGAAGCATCGCGTTCGATCTGTGCTCGATTTGAAAACGATGTAGACTTCTTAAACCGAATTGTTACTATGGATGAGACTTGGGTACATTTCTACGATCCAGAAACAAAGCAACAATCGATGGAATGGCGACACTCTGGTTCTCCAAGACCTAAGAAGTTTCGTGTCAAAAATCTGCTGGAAAAGTTCTTGCTTCAGTTTTTGGGATTGCCATGGAGTAATCATGATTGATTTTTGGATAAGGGTAGAACAATAACTGGAGATTACTATTCGACATTACTGACCACTCTACGGGAAAATATTAATGAGAAAAGACGCGGAAAGCTATCCAAAGGTGTTTTGGTTTTGCAGGACAACGCCCCTGCACAAATCTCATGTTGCCATGCAAAAATTCGTGATTTAGGGTTTGAATTACTAGAACACCCCCTTATTCACCCGATTTGGCTCCGTCCGACTATCACCTCTTTCCTCAACTGAAAAAAGTATAAAAGGTCGTACATTTTCTTCCAACAAGGAGGTAATAGAAGCTGTGGAGGTCTGGTTTGCAGAGCAAGAAGAAACATTTTTTGAAAGGTCTAGAGACGTTGCAGGTTCGCTGTAATAAATGTATCCAATTAAGAGGAGAATATGTTGAGTAATAAAATATTTTGACATTGAAATTTTGTTTGGTTCTATAGTAGGCTAAGAATTTTTCAATATATCCTCGTAACAGTAAAGTATCAACTTGACTCGTCGAGAATAAAACGTCACTACAACACTTGCAAATCTCAAAAATTTGAAAATAGCACATGAAAACAATAAACGCCTGAAAAAAAAATATATATTATTTCACTTGGAGTTAAAAAACATAATTGTTTCCCTTAATTTGCTGTCTGGGCCAACGCCTCACCAGCAAACTTTTAAGTTCCACTTTATATTGTTCAACTTCTTGTAAAATAATCTACTATTTTAAAAGCAAATCAATTAAGGCTTCAATGAAAATAGAAGTAATTTCCAACACATATGTTGTAGTCAATTTTTATGTTTTCCAATTTTGTTACTTTTTACAGTTTTTTAATAAGTTATTTTATTATGTAAATAAGGATGAATCGGTTTTTCCCCTTGTGAATAATTTTGTTTGCCAAGAAAGTACAAAACTCTTGGACCCTTTTTAGTGGAAATTTTCAGATTAAGCGAACAAACAACCAGTTCCAATTTTTGCCAATGTTTTGCACCATTAAGTTGTGGATGCTATTTTGGACCAGTACCAAATCATGATTTTTATAGCTATAGTGATTATTTGTCTAAAAAATAATGTGACTCTTTCATATAAAAAAAAAACATATGAGCAAAAAACGGTTTTTAATTTTTTTCTTGAAAACAAAAACTGTTACAAAATTTAAGATAAGCCAACATTTTTTGCTATCAAAAAGCATTAAATAAACATTTTTTGACAAAGAATCACCACTTACATCTTTTTGCACTTATTTATTAGTTGATCTGAAGATAAAGTTGTGCTCAAAGCGCCTTTTTTGGAGTTATTTAAACCAACTTGTGCAATAACCATAACAATCTGATCTGGCTCTGATCAGCAACATAAAAGGTGCGGAAACGGTTGTTGTCCGAAGTCTTGTACTTTCTTAGCAAAAAAAATGTATATAAGTAATTACCTTAATTTATCCAATCCTAAAAGTGACACTTCAAATTCTGACCTAAATTGTTAACGCAAAGTTTTGCTATTTTTTCTTAAATAATTACCATTGCCTCCTTCGGTGTATAAAATTGTAATTAAAATTGTTTTTTATCTCTTAAATATCTCGAAAATTGTGGAATTTAGAAATAGGATATCTTTAGTAACAATTGAAGAAGAAAAAAAGTTCTATCTTATGGCTATTGTTGCTGCTAAGTTATTAAATTTACAAAACAATGTCGCTGTGGTTTTTTTAAAATAAAGCTTGTTTATGGAAGAGTTTTCATGAAACCTATTATAAGTTGGGAACAGTATTAGGGAATAAAAAATAATTAAATGGCTATGTAGAGACTGAGAAACTACACCAAAACACCTTGACAACAAAACATGTTTCTTGCTATTGCGGAAAAATGGAACATCCTGAATCGTTGAAAATAATTTGACGGAGTAGATTTTTCAAACTAATGATGTTTACTTTGTTAACGTATTTCCACTAATTTAAGACCGGTATACAGTGTGTCACACCGGGAACGCCGGCTATGGTTATCCGGAAAACTACATAACGAAAAATTCTGAAAATTTGGGTTGTTACTAATATCAATGGATCCTGCTCTACTAAAATATTTTTTACTTTCTGCCACTTTCGATTGTACCGGAAGTTAGTAGCAACTTCTTTATTTTAAACTAAACACTCTATATAATTTTTGGATTTCGCGTAAAATTCTAAGTCAGATTTATGTATAGTTTCCTATACCTAAGTTTAGTCATTTTTGAAATATTTAAGGTTTTCTGAGAAAATGGCAAGTGCAAGCCCTTATAAAAACAGTAATTTTTTGAAGCGATTTTGGGGTTTCGTTTCAAATTAGAAGACTTGTAGTACCGAACCGGATCAAAAAACGCGCCATTGTATTGTACAAGATGCGAAAAACTAACCACAATCTGATTTCAAAAACGTCAAAAACTCGAAAATTTTAATAATGCAAACAGCCATTTTTTAAAATGTATTAATATTTAGCGTTAAAATAAGAACAAAATTCCATTTAGTTCCCTATACCTTAACCGAATACTTTTCGAGTTACTTGAAATTATTTTAAGTATTTTTACAATTTTTATGATTTTTCGAGTAGGCGATTGTTACTAGACAATAGTTGTTAGTTTAATAACTTCTGTCAAAAATGCCAGCACGATTGAATTATGCTGCAGAAGATTACTTGAATTGGTTTATTATTTATGGAGAATGTGACAAAGTGGTATCATCTGGTGCAAAATATCCAGAAAAAACAAGCTATCCGAGAACGCATATTACAGAATTTTAGAATTGCTGGGTCTACTAAACCAAATAATGTTCAGCGAAGAAAACCTATCACAGACGATCAAATTATAAAATTGCAATTCTGGGGTATAATAGGGCATATCCATCGGCATCTTTGAGAACTGTTGCACGGAAATCAAATTTGAACAGAAACTCAATTCGTAACATTTTAATTGAACATAAATTTTGGCCCTACAAATTATATTTAGTTTAGCATTTGAAAAACACAGACTTCGTCAAACAGAAACAATTTTGTGAATTTATTGCAACTTGGTGTGAAGATGACAATCCTTTTTTGAACAATATTATTTGGTCGGAGCGAAACTAAATTTTCATGTAATGTATTGTTTAACCGCCACCACTCACATTGTTAGAGCGATTCAAATCCCCACCAAATTCAAATTGCAAACTTTCAAGAAAGATGGCAATTCAATGTTTTTGTGCCATAAGAAACAATAGAATTGTGTTTTACAATTTTGATGAACAAAATAAGTTAAAAGGTTTTTTTGTTGCATTACAGTTACTCATCGTAGGTATGTATCCTGGTAACAATTTTCTTGGAGTCCATTGACCACAAAAAAAAAAAAAAGAAGACGTGTGTCCAAAGAGATGAGTGTCAAAATTTGTCCGCAATTTCTGATAAAAACTTAATCGGGCAGATGCGGAAAGTGTTAAGAAATGCAGAAAGGATCTATTGGTATTAGTTACCACCCAAATTTTCAGAATTTTTCGTTATGTAGCTTTCCGTATCATCATAGCCGGCGCTCCCGTTGGGAATTTATACTAGTTCCAAATAACTAGAAATATATTCTGTTTAGGTATAGGAAACTAAATGCTAAGAAGTTTGTTCTTATTTTTAACGCTGAGTTTGTGACGTTTTTTGAAATCAGCAATTTTGAAGTATACAAGTGTCAATAAGAAGAATAGCAAGTGATTTTATCAGGAATTGCTAATTGTTTTGCTTCTACATGCAAAACACTAACTTCACCTTGTATCTGATTTTTTCGAATTACATTTTGATACATTTTGAGATGATTGATTTTTATACACTTTATTTGGTCAATACTGGCTTTCGCATGCAGCGTGGCCCATTACTGCGAGGAAGGTGGATATCTCGGAAAATATCAAGGTTAGACAAAAACGTTTGCAATGAAAGTTGTGCAAATCAATGATCGATCTGCACATTTTAAAATAATTTTGTTTATACAGGGTGTTTCATAAACGTGCGACATACCAAATCTATGTTTTTTTAAATATAATTACACATTTTTTATTACAAATTTGGATTTCTTGGAAAATTCTAATGTAACTAAATGCATTATACATAGTGTCTAAAAATAAAGGGTTTTCGCATTATTACACTTTTTTCGGAAAAATTGACTTTCGGAAAAATTTCAATAATCAGTTATCCTGAATGTTGGGCGTGATTTTGTAGCTTTAATATGTATTACATAGACTAGTTGAATGTTCATTCTTTAACTTTCTTTTCTAGTTTTGAGTAATCAAAGTGTTTAAATTGAACCCTAAATTATGGATAACTTGATTTTTAATGGCACCACCTGACTCTTTTTATGCGTGCCGTTGAACGTGGGTTTTTAAGCTTTCTAATGATAAAGTTATATGTATCTAACTCTTACGGATTTTTGCGATTATTAATATTATACTTATCATTAGAAAGCTTATGAATTTCTATGTCGTCAAACGACACAATAAATTAGGGTGGTGCCATTTGAAAAATTAAGTTATCCATAAATTTAATGGAGTTCAATTTAAATAACTGATTACTCAAAACTTAGAAAGGTTGGAAAGGTAAACAATTAGCTGTAGTTAACATATGTAATGCCTATTAAAGCTGCAAAATCGCAGTTGGATAAATTCCAGGATAATTAAATTATTTAATTTTTTCGAATTTTTCCATGGTAAACTTGATCTGTGCTGAGTGTTGAGGTGGTTAAAAAATACAGTAAGTGCTTCTTCCCATGAGGCCATATGACAAAGGTATCGTCTAGGTATCTGAACCAGCATTTTGGTTTCTGTTCGCTGGATTGAATGGCTTCTTGCTCGAATGCTTGCCATAAAGATATTCGCAATAACCGGTGATAATGGTGATCCCATGGCTGCACCTGATTTTTGTTCGTAGAAATCTCCGTTCAATAGAAAGTGAGTTATATTCAGACATATTCTTGCTAGCTCTGGTATGTCTTCTCTTAACCCATGGGTTGTGCACAGCTGTTTTATGATGTTATGTGTATCGTCGACTGGTACGTTAGTGAATAGCGATTCTACATCAAAACTAACTAGTATATCGTCATTGGTTACTTCCAGAGTCATCAGTAATTCGACGAAGTGTTCGGAGTTCTTTACAAAAGATTCAGTTCTTCCAACGTACGGTTGTAGAAACTTACCCATGTAACGGGCCAGTTCATAAGTTGGAGATCCACATGTGCTGACAATTGGCCTTAGGGGGTTACCAAATTTGTTAATTTTGGTAATCCGTATAGTCTAGGTGGTCTGGTCCCGGAAGGTAGCAGTTGACGATGTTGATCGACTGGTATAGCTGAATGTTTGATTGCGGCTCTCGTTTGTTTTTCAATTTTGTTGGTTGGATCTCCTTTTAACTTGATGTAAAGTTGTGGATCCAGTAGCAATTTGATTTTCATTTTGTAGTCTTCGGTGTTCATGACTACTGTAGCGTTGCCTTTATCTGCGCGTGTCACCATAATTTCTTGATTGCTTCTGAGTTCTTTTAATGCAATTTCTTCTGCGTGAGTGATGTTCCTACGTGGAGCTTTGGAACGTTGTAAAATCCGGCAACTCTCGTGGCGTATTTCCTCTGCTTCTTCAACTGGAAGCTTTCTGATGACACTTTCCACTTCTGCTATTATCTCTTCTGTGGGTATCTTGCTTGAGCAATGACGTAGTTCACCCTTTTGACAAAATTGATATGCAGTCTTCGGTGAGTGGGTAGTCCGACAAGTTTACAACTGTTTTGTTTTCGTCCAATTTATAGCTGGTTTGCTGGTGCTTGGTACTTAATTTCTCAAACTTCTTGATATGCCTGTTAGTGGTTGATTGTAGGTGGTATTCCCCATGTTCGTAGCTGATGCGATCTATGGTGTTCCATGTTTCTTTATCCAATATGCTGCTCAGTTGTAGATGTAGCTGGTATAGTTCTGTTGACGTTATATGCAGTTGATGGTAAGTATAACGTACTCTTTCTCGAGTGAGTGCCTTCTCACTACGTTCGATGATTCTTCTTGCACGATTTGTTGCGATATGATGGCGGATTTTCACAAAAGTAGGCGTCACCTCCTGGTCTCGGCATCGTCGTAGATATGCTAATGAGGATAGCAGTTGATTCTTCTTCTTCCGTAACTTATCCAGTTTCCTGATTTTCTGGTAGATATCCTCCCGTAGAGGCGTCTAATGTATGAATGTCAGCTTTCGCGGCTGTTGTCACTAAGATTATTATCTTCCGGGTTGAGCCGTGTTCGTCCTTCTTTCCTACGTTCTCTGCTTGACGTTTCGCTAACCATGCTGTTAGCTTCTTCAGAAGTTACTCTAAAGACTGATGTTGTTGTCTTCTGCTCCTCGTTATATACCTATGTTCCGTTACTGTTGGTTGATTTCGATCAGTGACGGGTGTTTGGCCTCATGGGAAAGAAGCACTTACTGTATTTCTTAACCATCAACACTCAGCACGAAAAGATCAAGTTTACCATGGAGACAGAAGAGAATAAGGAGCTTCCCTTTCTGGATGTAGTGAAACGAGAGGATAACGACAAGTTGGCTCATAGTGTATATCGTATAAAGACACACACCGACCGATACCTCCATGCCACATCACACCATCATCCACAGCAGAAGCGGTCTCTAATCAAAACTTTATTGCATAGAGCTAACAAGATTCCTGACGAGGTTCACAAGGCAGAAGAACTTCACACGTCCAACAAGCCCTAATGAAAAACGGCTATACCAGAAAAAAATAAGAGCCGCCTGTCGCAAGAAACCGAAAAAGAGAAGGAACAGGTCGCCACCTACGCTCGTTTGCCATTCATTGCTGGAGTAACTGACAAATTAAGAAAGTCATTGGAGAAGAAGAATATCGGTGTCAGGTTTGGAACGGTTAGAAAAATCCAGCAACTACTACCTTCTAATAAAGATAACCTGCCGAAACTCTCAACAAAAGGGGTCTACCAAATTGATTGTTCATGTGGAAAGGTCTACATTGGTCAAACCGGACGCAACATAAAATGTAGATTAAAAGAACATCACCGAGACGCAGTTCAGAGCGGTAGATAAATCAGCAATCGCAGAACATCTACACGAAAAAGTAAAACACATCATCAACTTCGAGGAAGCTAAAGTTCTATCAAGGACTAACAACTACTATCCAAGGATAATCAGAGAATCCTTAGAAATTATGAAAAACAAAAACAACTTCAATCGAGAAGATGGTTACCGATTAAGCAACACGTGGAAACTAACTCTTCACAAAAAACAAAGAAAACAAATGTCGCCACAAAATTAGTCGATACCAAACAGAAATCAACCAACCATCGAAAACCAACACCCGTCACTGATCGACATCAACCAACCGTAACGGAACATAGGTATATAACGAGGAGCAGAAGACAACTACATCAGTCTTTAGAGTAACTTCTGAAGAAGCTAACAGCATGGTTAGCGAAACGTCAAGCAGAGAACGTAGGAAAGAAGGACGAACACGGCTCAACCCGGAAGATAATAATCTTAGTGACAACAGCCGCGAAAGCTTACATTCATTTGCTATTAATGTCTGTCTACCAAAAGTCAACCTCTAGCTATGATATGTCTGCGATAAGGATGGAATTTGTTTTTTTTGTAACTCCTTGTTATTTGTCGTACTCCAAAGATAGGATTCTTAACTGCTGATAACGATGTCAAATTACATATCCTCTTCAGACAAACATGCTTCTTAGTATTTTTCAGTTGCTAATTGTAGTTTTTTTTAATCTCTGCTCGATTTTCCGGTGGAATAAACCATACTAACTAATTCTGCTATCAAAGACTGACTAACAATACAATGATACAATAAAATTGTGATAAGCTTTTGACTTTTCCATTTCATCGTCTATTTAATTGTTTGATGACATTTTTCGATAAAAACAAGTTTCACAAGTAACAGTGGATTTTTGGTAGACAAAAATGTACGGCAAAATTGTAGAGAATTTAATTCGACATCAACCTGGCAAAAAATATACATTTGATTTTATAAGTTATTCATCATCTTCCATTACAAAGTTTGACATTGTTTTTTCTCATACCCTGTATACCCGATATCAACTTTTAATTCATGGACAGTTAGGGTCTTTACCATACATATATGAATAAAGTTTGAAATTCAAATTTCAAATAATAACCTAAAAGACTTGAAAAATCTGAAGGCCGATAATTTTTGAGAAAGTCTACATAAAGTTTCAATAATTTTTCACGAAAATTCAGAATAAAAGGTAAAAGACACATGTTTCATTTAAAATGTCAAAGTTGACAGGTGGTCCATGAAAGTGTGACACCTTGTAAATTTTTAAATTGGAGCTACTGAGGAACTTAAAACAATGAACAAAAGTGATTTTGAAAAAATCTAATTTTTGATAACAATCTCAAAGGTTCGGGTACTACACGGACAGGGTGTATGTTTATCAAATAAGTTTGGGTGTGGTCATTAACGTCATCAAGCGGTTTTAAGTTATGTCAATTTACACAAATGCATGCCCATTTAATTTTTGAGTCTTTACACAATAGAAACAGGCTTGTTTTTAGTAATTTCATCATAGATCAAAATTATCCCCATTCGTATTAAAATCAACCGTACTTTTATTGTTAAGCGCAAAACCTTTTTAGATCGTAGAATGAAAATTAAATGTAGCGTCATTTACACTATGCGAACAAAAATTCGAAAATCGTGTAAGTTGTCTTTTACTCTAATCGCGCAATTTATTTTTAACTCTGTAACGAAAAATTTGCGCGCTGGAAAAACTTCAAATGTTTTGTAATTAAAAATTACAATTACAACGCTGGAATACACAACAATTTCTTTTGCGCAAGGCAAAATAATTTTAGCTCGTAAATTGAAAAAGCTGCGAAAATTTCGACTTTTTTTCTTAAAGCTTATTATGCTTTGTTAAAAAAAATTATTGTAGTTCGTGGAGTGTGTTAAAGATATTAGTAATTGTTTTTGCCACATGACTGACACGTGCTTGAAAAGAAAACAAAAAATAAAAATTCAACTCGCCTTTGCCCTCGCATTACCAGTAACCAACCGTTTTCTTTTAGCAATCTTCTCGTGTATTCTCTTAAATGGCGTAAGGAAGTAACGCTGTCAAGAATGATCGTGAGGGAAATAGCACACCCTCTACTAAAATCAAATCCTCGAATGTAATTTCTTCCATACGGTTGCACCTTACTTTGAAAATTAGTATCAGCAATTTAAAAAAAAAAGTAAACTGGTACCAGTTTCATTTTTAGTATAAAATATCGACTAATCGTAATCAATGATCAAATTGCGTTACTTAATTCAATCATCAATCACTATTGACACTTGTTTTGATTAATACGATCGGAGCGAAATTGGCAAAATGCATTATCGGCGTAAAAGCTTCCATTTTCAATTGAACAACAATTTCCAATACAGTTTACAAACATAAATAAATATTTGCCAAAAAATTGTTTACGGAATTAATATTCAGATTCAGGATAAAAATTTCCGGTTTAATTTGTAAACGCAAAAACAAATTGGAACTTTTCCTCGTCGAGCATTACAAAAAGAGGAATAATTTAAGATTGTTTTTTTATTCAAAGTCTTAATTAAAATCGCAAATGAAAAAATAATAAACGTTTTTTTTTTATTAATGCACATTCAAGGACGCTTCAAAAATGTCTTTATTTTCTAATAAAATACGACCAGGATTTTAGTCTGTTTTTAGGTTTTCCTTCAGGATTTACGAGCTTTACCGCCCTTCGTAATTTAAATTCCTATCCGATTAAAATGATCTTTAGCAGCTTTTTTAACATAATGCTTATTCCCAATAGTATTTTGGTTGGTTCGATATGTTTTTAACTGTTCCGGATACGTTTTCATTAAAATGAAATTTAAAATCTTCTGGAATTATTCGTAGCAATTTACAGATGTACCTATGCATTTATGTGTGATTATCGCCAACGTGTGCATTACAGCAATAAGTATTTAAGTAGAAGTTTTACAAAATATAATTTAATATAAAATAAAAATTAAAATCGTACAGGTAGTTTTTGAGATATAATTAAAGAAAAAATATAGTAAATGTGATTAACAACAACTGAGTTTATAAATTTATGAAGCTTTTACATAAGTTAGATTAATATCGTTTATTGAAAACTTAACAAAATTTATTCATAACTGAAGTGTCAGATATTTTATTTAAAAATACTATTGTTTTCGTTGCCCTAGTTTACAAAACCTGCACAACTTTGCTGGCAACTTCCCCACTTCAGTGGCGCCGCTAATTTTGAAATTGGACGTCCTGTCCAGATCGTGTAATGTGTGTTGAAGGCAAGTTCTTTTCTTCACTGAGAAGATAAGCATAAATCATCATGACGAGCAATAACTGCATTCTTAAGTTGTCTATGAAAACGTTTGTCCATATCATTCACAGTAGTAGTTCGCCAATGTAAAGAGTCAGTCAATTTATAGAGATGTTTAAATAAATGCAATTTGAACTGCTTGCCTGGATTAGTGGTTACCCGAAGAAGTATGTCGAATCGATATATCCAACCAGACAGTTTATGCAACCGTAAGTGCTTCAATGTTTTCTATTGAAAATGCTTCAAGCCAACGCAACGTAAGAAACGATCAACAGTAACGGAAATCTCTAGAAATCAAATATGAATATGTTCAAATCTACTTGAAGGAGGACAAAACTGACTTACAACTAGTATGTTGTGTGTCTTGTGATTTTTGCTTGTTAACAGACTATGCAAGAACGTACCAAGGAATGACAATCTTTCTGCATATTTCACTATACAAAACGTTGAGATACTAGCTAGACACACACCAGGATGTGTTAAAGTATGTAGTGAGTCGAAGACTTGTCGACGGAAAGGTTCAGTGATAAACGGCTGAAGGATTGCAGTAGAAAAGTGTTGCAATCAATGATTGAAGAGTTTCCAGAATTTACAACTTACATAAGTTTTAAATCAAGGTTAGAATCTGAGATTGTGACTCTGCGAAATCTTGATAATCAATAGCTGGTGATAAGCTTTCAATGTGTGGAAGAGCATCACTACCGGATTTCTAGGGTTCTAATGAATATCCGTTGAAATAAAATCGAGACAGCAAATTGTCTTGGAGTATATTTCTGGTTTTGTCTAAAAGCAAAAAGTTGATGGGCTGATGATTTGTGACAATTATAAAAATAGTAATATATGACATAAAGTTCACGATCACAAGCACTATAATTGTTTTGAGCTTCATTGAAATTTTTAGTAAAAAATACTAATGACTGCAACTCATTATCAACGATTTGTTGAAGGCATCACCAATGACAGTGTTGAATGCATTGGTAGATAGTATAAGTTTGTTTGAAAGAATAGGATGAGCAAAAAGGCGAGACCCGTTTTGCATTTTGCAAATGCTTCTTCCATTGGCTCTATCCACAGAATGTTAAAGGTTTTTTTGACATTCATCCTTTTGAAAACTTCTTTACTTTAAGAACTTTATCTTTAAGAGAACGAATTCCGAAAAACAAGTGGAGAAATATGATACGCCAAACACGCACTTAATTACAATACCAAAAACAATTGATTCATTCAAAATTTTTTTAAGTGTTCTACTTCATTGCAGGAGGGAATAAGATCATCAAGGTACACATAACAAAGGTCTAAACCCCGTAACACTTCGTCCGTAAAAGTTGAAATGTTTGTGCAGCGTTTCGTAAACCAAACGACATAAAAGGCAATTTATATAATCCAAAAAGGGATTATGATTCTGGATATCCTTTGGAGCGACCGGTATTTGGTTATAAGAATGTACTAGGTCAATTGTAGGTAAAATCGTTTTGCCTCCCAAATTATAACTAAAATTGTATGAATGTAAGCTTTCGCGGCTGTTGTCACTAAGATTATTATCTTCCGGGTTGAGCCGTGTTCGTCCTTCCTTCCTACGTTCTCTCTGCTTGACGTTTCGCTAACCATGCTGTTAGCTTCTTCAGAAGTTACTCTAAAGACTGATGTTGTTGTCTTCTGCTCCTCGTTATATACCTATGTTCCGTTACGGTTGGTTGAGGTCGATCAGTGACGGGTGGTTGGTTTTCGATGGTTGGTTGATCTTCTGTTTGGTATCGACTAATTTTGTGGCGACATTTGTTTCTTTGTTTTTGTGAAGAGTTAGTTTCCACGTGTTGCTTAATCGGTAACCATCTTCTCGATTGAAGTTGTTTTTATTTTTCATAATTTCTAAGGATTCTCTGATTATCCTTGGATAGTAGTTGTTAGTCCTTGATAGAACTTTAGCTTCCTCGAAGTTGATGATGTGTTTTCCTTTTTCCGTGTAGATGTTCTGCGATTGCTGATTTATCTACCGGTTTCGGTGATGTTCTTTTAATCTACATTTTATGTTGCGCCCGGTTTGACCAATGTAGACCTTTCCACATGAACAATCAATTTGGTAGACCCCTTTGTTGAGAGTTTCGGCAGGTTATCTTTATTAGAAGGTAGTAGTTGCTAGATTTTTCTAACCGTTCCAAACCTGACACCGATATTCTTCTTCTCCAATGATTTTCTTAATTTGTCAGTTACTCCAGCAATGAATGGCAAACGAGCGTAGGTGGTGACCTGTTCCTTCTTTTCGGATTTCCTGCGACAGGCGGCTCTTATTTCTTTTCTGGTATAGCCGTTCTTCATTAGGGCTTGTTGGACGTGTCAAAGTTCTTCTGCCTTGTGAACCTCGTCAGGAATCTTGTTAGCTCTATGCAATAAAGTTTTGATTAGAGACCGCTTCTGCTGTGGATGATGGTGTGATGTGGCATGGAGGTATCGGTCGGTGTGTGTCTTTTTACGATATACACTATGAGCCAACTTGTTGTTATCCCCTCTTTAGAGTAACTTCTGAAGAAGCTAACAGCATGGTTAGCGAAACGTCAAGCAGAGAACGTAGGAAGGAAGGACGAACACGGCTCAACCCGGAAGATAATAATCTTATAACTAAAATTCTTTATGTGAAGAATTAGGTAGCAATCGGGAAAAGTTCTGGAATTTAGCCTTTGTCGAATCATTACATCAATTCCATTTTAGCAATTTTAAATTTTTTCCAAGCAAGTCGACTTGTTTACAAGTTACAAGTTGCCCTGATGTGATCCTAACAAGATGCTGTGTCGAGTGTTTAATAATTTTGGAGCACCTGCTGGATGGGTCGGATCCGGAAATTCTTTCAACAAACCAGAAACTGCTTTGTTTCACAAGTTACTGAGACAAAATTCTAGTAGACCATATGTCCTAATTGGCGTATTGTTTAGCCGCAAAAATTGGTATTTAGCTTAAGGCCTGTTGCCCGGAGACAAGCGTAAGGATAATCGCTAACCTCGGCACCGGTGTCCACCAAAATTGTTTTTTTGTCGTCGCATCCGTAACAAAGAAACTGGGTGATTCGATGGAGGAGGCTTTTGATGCCAACAGCGACTCCTTGGCTAGTTTTCTAAAGAAAAACTTCAGGATTTGTTACAGTTTCGCGCCTGAGCACCAAATTTTTCATAATACCAACAAATATCTGACTTCCTATTTTGAAATAAACCGCTACGATTGTCTTTTTTAGGTGATTCGGACCTTAATCTCCATTCTTGCTGGCCACTGAAGCGATTACTTATAGCTGCTACATGATGTTATAGTTTGTCAATTCGTTTCTCCAATAACATATTACATTGTCAGTCACACTTGTCACTGAGGAAGGTGCAACCATGTCATGAAGCTTATCTGCAAGTTCTGCTAATCACTTACATCGTGAGGGCTATCTGCGTTTGTTGCGGCAACCTACTTTGCCAAAGAGTGCAAGAGATGGTGTTGGAAATTCTGATCCCACAAAGGATAAGAGATATCTTAAAAACACTGACGGTTTCTTGTCGCCAATATCTTCTTGTTGAAGTAACTTCTGGATTTTTCTCTTTTGTGAAATCGTAATTTTTATCAATTTTTCACTTGTTGGCGGTGTAGCAATTATGTCATGTATCGTCTGAGTTGTATTGTACTCCAAATTGTCCACTACATAGCTAAACTTGGTAACGTCTATTGAGATATTAGCTTTTGACAATTATTTTTTTTAATTATGCAAACCATAGTGTAGTCCAAAAAGTGGAACTCACACAGAAATCTTGTCAATGGATGAAGTCCAAGCGAAGCGTTTTCTGTTTTCGTATCGTTTTAAATGTTACGGGGTCACCAACATGGATTTTAGATAAGTCAAATAATATCGCTTATTGAAAATTGAAGAAATATTATTTATAACTGAACTGTTATTTATTAAAAAACCAAAAAAAATTCACAAAACAAATTAAATTTGAATCAACTTTCGTTAAAAAAACTGAAAGGCGTACACTTTTAACAGCTCAAATAGTATTCAAATTCTAAACAAGCGTTCTGCGCAGCACTCCACATCACTCCATCGAAGAGAAAGTGCGTCCCTAAAAAGTGAAGAGGAAAAAAATTAAAATAAACTTTCCTATCATAACTTTTTTTTGAATAATTGATGGGATTCTCTATATCAGAAATTCTTAATCTGATCAAAAACATTTGTTTTAAAACTTATTAATACAAATAATATTTATAAACTAAATAACTTTAGCCTTACAAATTCATCAAAAAAAAAAGAAAAATCTTATACTATAGTATGCCAAAAACTTCCGATGTGTTTTAGAAACAAATGCTGCCAACAAAGTTATAAATAATATAATTTTAATATGTTTGTATGATTGCCGTAATGGAAGATAAACAAAAGCATCACGTGATTGCAGTCTCCGGGTAATATCTTGTCTGTCAGCACATTTATTGTTATTGACAAAAATTTTACTTTTACTTAAACACAAATGTGTACTAACTGTAGTTTTGATCTAAAACGCTCAAACATTTGGCCTTACCAATATTTCGCAAAATCTAAAAAACAATAAAACACCTAAATGTGTTGACTAATCATGTTTGAGAAGCTAAAATTAAAGAAATCACATTCTTAAATAATATACCAGATGTCCCATTTAAAAAAGATAAGTTTACATAGTGTCTCAGCATTGTGACTATGTAACAAGAAAATACTCACAAAATGTTCTTCCGATAAAATTTATAACACCATTTTATGTAAGGGATTGTTAGAGTTCAATAAACTGCCCAAAATCATCAAAGAAGACGAAAACCTGAAGTCCTTTAAAATTTTAGTTGCGAGGTATGTGGCTTCCAATCTCAAATAGTTTTTTTATATTATTGTTCTCTGTATAGTATTTATACTAACTAAATTTATTATTATTATTATTATTTAAAAAAACTATATAAGATAAACATAATCTAACTAGATGATGGATTCTACATAAAAAATTCAATAAAACACATTTATGCTTTTTCGATATATTAAAGAATAACCGTGATACAGGAAAAAAGTTAAAATTTTTCAACCTGTATCTCTTAAACCAAGAAGGCTATAGAAATTTTTTGGTGTCATTTTACGATTATCAAAAAAGTGGCACAGGTTTGCGAAAACCGCAACCTTCTATCTTCACTAACAACGGTGATACCCTGCAATTACAACGAAAATGGGACACACTGTACACTTTTATGTTAATCCATATCTAGTGAGAAAACTCAACAAATCCAAGAACTAGGTTTTCAAAAAAGTCCCATATTTTCGTTGTTTGACAAGAAAGAGGTTTTTAAGATAGCGCAAGTAACTTCACTTGGGGCGCTATCTTAGATTTTATAATTAAGAAATTTGATTATTCTGTTGGCATTTAATGATGATTTCAATCTAGATTTCAGGAGATAAATTATTGCAAATTTGAGTATTATTGTATTATAGTAAGTGATCTGTGTATCTGGATATTATTTTTGGACAATAAAACTTATTTAAATTAAACTTTAACTTGAAGAGGTAAGAGTAAACAAGGAATTTTTAAAACAAAAACGTGACTTTTTGCTCTTAAAAAGTTTGCCAAAATCCAAAATATTCTTGATATTATAAAAAATATCTAAATACCGTGATTTATTAAAATCATTCTTCGTTTTTTTTTGTATTTAGAATACTTAGACATTCTTTTGTTTTTAGATGTTGTTTTACAGAAGTTGTAGCAAATAATATTGAATTATAAAAAATTAGTATGTTTTTGAAAATTTTCTAAAAACATTAAAAAACGTGATTTTTTAGATATGTCAAAAATTTACAAAAAAATTTTAAAAAAAACTCTGAACATTAAATAATACCAAAATCGAACAAGTTGTCTTAAGAAATTATTATCTTTCGTCTGTCCACAAACGTTGTCAAGAGCAATGGAAACAACCTACTTTTTGAGAAAGGATGAGTAAGTAAAAGATATATAAATTTAACCTTAATTCTATTAATTAAATTCATTTCTTGACTATTAAGCAATGGTGCATATTATTAATTAAATTGAAACCCAAGGTTTGGTGGCTGATATCTGCGGTAAGTATTTTCGAAGTTAACACTATTTCGTAAATGAGTTATGTAAGCAGGAATAACCAAATTCTATTTGCAGAAATTCCTATTTTAATTCTTAGGTCGAGAAAAGCGACAAATAATTTACTACATGACAAACCATACAACAGCAATTACAACTCGTACAGAAATAAACAGAGGAAACAAGGACCAAAATATATATTTGTTAGAAGACAAAAATTAATAGAAGATTGATAGTTTTCAAAATGAAATAGATGAAATAAATCAAAAAACTTGGAATATAAATGAAAAAATAAAACAAATATTTGCTTAAATAATTTCGTTAATAAAACAAGACAAAAAAACTGGCCACGATCTCGTGTACGTTCTAATTCAACCAATTTTATTCGGCGTATTAGATTTACACCTATGGTACTCGTATACGTAAACTAGATTGTATTTTCTTGTAACAGGATTCCAACTGTAGACGTAAGTTCGTTCGGATTTTCACCCAAACGTAGCCACGAAGACTCAAATGAAAATTCGATATACCTCGTACTTCATTTTATAACGTAATCAGTTTTGTAGGGAAATTATGGCTAAACGTCTACCGTCGGCAGTTCAGAACTTCATTAAAAAAACTGTAATAATTCTAACCTCAAACAAGGCCGTTTATCTCAAATCATTAATAAATTTACTATAGTCTGCAATTTTCGTTGGAATTTTTCCTTTTAAAACAATCGTGAAGTCTTTATTAGGCAATTTTAAATTGTGTTGAATTGCATTCACACGGAAAAATTATTTTTCGTTTGGTATTGTACGTGATTGTTCTTATCTTGCATAGTTGAAGTCGCGTTCAGTTCATTGACTTCACTTTGAAATAAAATAAATTTTTGTGTATCATTGTATTTTTTTGATGTAGTTCGAAATTTTATTATCTAGTAAGTTTTGTAAGCGGTACGTTCACAATGGAAGAGTGCCACAATTGTCGCTTTCGGGCAGTCGATGATCGGCTCTCGCAGATTTTAGTTACGTGTTTAACGCACGTATGCGTACTGAAAATAAATAAGTTTCAAGTTTGAAGTTAGTTAGGGGTGTTTTTCCCCGTTTTGCAAATCATCGGATAATTTATAATTCTACATACAACCGCAAATGTAACTTTTGAAGTTTAATGGAAACTGGAACCACATAAACTCCTACTTTGTACGATCTATTAAAAAGAATTTTTTATCCACGTTCCAGTTTCTGGCGTTATTAAAGAGAATTATTTTGATCCTACTACTCGTCTTCGTTTCCGTCGTCGTCCGTTATGTCACAACAACGTATGGCTT
Organism: Abscondita cerata; assembly: GCA_030710515.1. Classification (NCBI taxonomy): domain Eukaryota; kingdom Metazoa; phylum Arthropoda; class Insecta; order Coleoptera; family Lampyridae; genus Abscondita; species Abscondita cerata. The sequence continues at coordinate 88,067 of JALBCR010001873.1, forward strand.
ATCTCAACAAGCCCAGGTTCACCGTCAGTTCTGACCTCCATTCCGGGTGGTAATATTTAAAATATTTAATTTTAAATATCATTTGGCATACTAAACAATAAATTAAAGTTTTATTTCGCAGATTAGAGATAACTAAACATTAATAACAAAACCGTACTGTAAACTTTTTAACATAACTTTAAACATTTTTTTTAGTTTTCAAGTTCTTTTATTCTTTATTTTAGAATAGAATAAAGATGTGGATGCGGTTTTCACTGAGTTGTTGAGCTCTTATTTGTGTATCTAATAACGTAAAAAGTCATATCATTGCATTTAGTTTCTTTCCAGTCAATTATTTTCTTTCCGATTATGCCAAGAAAGGTCAACTGGTGGCAAGGTAAGCAAATTCAATCACATATCACAATAAATAATGATAAATACTTAGCAACGAGAAGATAAACATAAGCATCACAAACAAGTCTAAGAAGGCCCAAATCGAGAAACGTCACTCACTGTAAATTGACTGAAGGCAACACACAAATTAAGTGACTTCCCATTTGCAAATTGATAGGTTGCTTAATTTGAGTGCTCCCTTCACTCAATTTAAAAGCTAAGTTCAATGTACACATTTGGGTCGACCAAATTAAGGAATCTATGAAATTAGGAAGGTAAATATTATTACCAAAAATATTTAATCAGACGTCGCTAATTTTAGTTAATTGCTTGTATAAATTTCTATGAATGACGTAGTTATTACATACGCAAGTTTAACTGATTTTAGCTATACGTATTCTATCATATTAAAAATTTTCTTCAAGTGATCTGACTTTTTACAATTTTTAATTGTTTAAGTTTGAACTTCTTTATATGGAAAAATATGAAAAAACGTTTTAAACAAAAGTTGAAGTTTAAGATCTTACCTACAACTTTTGTTTAAAATTTTAAATAAAAATACACCCCATTTTCGAAAACGTATTTTTGAGTACTGCGCATGCACAACGCCTTACAGTTCTTCTGATATTTCAAACATTCACTATTTGATTAAAAACATCAGATATAAATGTAGTACTAATATTTACTAAATTAACACTATTTATTATAAATACTTAATTCTTAGGGAATAACTTTTAAATAAAGATTTGAAGTATTTTTTATAGCTTTGAATTTAGAATTTTTTTAAACTTTGTTAAAACGTAAAATTTTTAGAAATACGTATAATTTTAATATTATTTGACATATTTCTATAAAATTCAACAGAACATACTTTCAAATTTATATTATTGAATCATTATTTTGTTTTACAATATTAAAATTTAAATGGTGTATTATTTTTGTGGTCAAGGAACACATCTTATTTTAACAAAATGCAAATATTTTTTTTCAAACTAAATATGAACTCTTGAAAATTCACAAACACATAAATAAATATTTCTAGTACCAGTTACATATAGTGAGAACGTAACCAATGTTACCTGTATTTATAATAGAGAAGTGAAAGATGAGGTAAGAATGCCGAGAGCAGACGCACCGCTGTGTATGACAGATACAGTGCAAACGTTTAGTCTGCAATAATTGATTGATTTGTTTTTTAAAGCGCATATTTTCTGAAACTAAAATTAAAATAAAAAAACTAGACATATTCTATAAGTATCTTTGAAACAAGTGATACAAATTTTTTTTAAGTTCTTTCTCAGTTGCTAACGATCATTTATTACAAATAACGGACCATTTTCTGAAAAGTAAAAATTAAAAAAAAATCATTATCAACTAATACATTTTTTATTTCTTGTTCCCAAAAAAACTTGAAAAACACATCTCTAGTTTTTGTTTGCTTTAAAATTAATATCTCGAGAACAGTCAGTGTCAATGTCAAAAATGATTCATGTTTGAACTCAGAATGCTTACGTCTACCCAAAACTGAAACAAAATTAGTTAGTGCCATTTCAAAAAAGATCGACGACCTCATCGCAAAAACTAGAAGGGGTAAAAAATAAATCTAAATTTCAGGAAATATTCGCTTTTTAATAGTATATTACGTAACAAGAATTGTAAGAAGCATATTACGTACGACAGTAAAAGTTGCATACTAGTAGAGTAGTGGCAGTACGTAACCACAGGATTACGTAATTGTTTTATAATTTTTCTCTATCTAGATTTTTTAAGATTTATTAAAGATTTTTCGTAACAAATAAAAAAAATTTAAAATTAAAATAAAAGTTGTAGCAAGATCTTAGGTACAACTTTTTGTTAGAATTTTTTTTTCATTCTGTATGTTTTAAAAGTTATATTAAAAAAATAAAACCGCAGATAAAAATGCGAATATTTGCACAGTTAACCATACGTCACTTTGCGTGGAGAAAGTTTGCTTCATTGATAGTACTATAGTTAACTATCTAAATTCCAAATTTCGTTCATTCCTTAAGTTTTCTAGATTTTGAGAACATTTTGTGTAAATGGATTGGTTTATAGTACAGGGTCGCTACGCTATTATGTATGGGTACAGCAGAATATTTTGAGAACTATTTATCACAGTTCTTTGAAATATTGTATGCTCTTAGGAGCAATTACATTCTATTGTGAAGATTTTTTTCAATTTTTAGCGGCATTTGTTTCAGAGATACAAAGCTAACTTAATTTTTTTGTAAATAGCACAAGGGGTTAACAGTTATATTTTTGAAAAGAGTATTTTTTTCTGAATTCAGCAATGTATTACATGCCTATCTTTATTTCGGTTAAAAGGCAAAAAAAATATTTTGAAAAAAACTAAGTTGCTTGATGTTTTTGGATAAATGTCTTTTTATCAGTGACAGATTAGTCACAACTTGAACTTGTTACTTTCTATTCATGATGGTGCATTTAACCCAAACAGAACGCATCGAAATTCTAATGATCGTCGGATATGGCGATAGAAGAAGAAGTTGTTCTGAAGAAATGGCTTTTTTCAATCAAGTTCATTCTCAACGGGAGCCAATTTCCCGAACCACGGTCTTAAGAACATTACAGAGATTTCAATAAACCGGTAACGTTAAAAACCGGGAAAAACCTGGACGTCCTAGAGTTGTGACTAATGAAACAAACTCTCTGGACGTTATGTTGGATGTAGTTGAGCATCCAAAAACTTCAGTTCAACAATTGGCTTTAAATCACAACATTAGCAGAAGCTCTGTTCAAAAGATACTCACACGAGAACGATACCATCCGTACAAAATTTATGTACTCCAGGAGCTATCTGAAGATGATTTTGATCGCAGAACAGAGTTTTGCGAAAGTATCATGGAGAGAGTGGAAGCTAATGGTAACTTTATTAATCATATTCTTTTCTCTGACGAGTCAACATTTTGCCTAAACCGCAAGAACTGCAGATATTGGTCCGGCACAAATCCTCATTGGATGGACGAAATTCATACCCAATATTTGCAAAAAATAAATGTTTAGTGTGGCATCATCGGGCGGAATGTAATAGGTCCATTTTTTATGAACGGTAATTTAACGTCTGAAAGATATCTGCAACTTCTGCAACAAATTTTTCCCCGTCTTCGGAAAATAAGTCCTAACAACCAGAACCCAAATCTATCAGCAGAAACAATATGGTTTCAACCAGATGGCGCCCCACCGCATTTTGGCCGTCAAGTGCGTGCACATTTAGATCTACCTTTTCCTGGTAGATGGATAAGACAAAGAGGAACAATTGAATGGCCAGCTAAGTCTCCTGACTTAACCCCACTTGACTTCTTCATGTTTAAAATCGAGTGTATGTCAACCGACCATTACAATTGGATCAGCTAATAATAAGAATAAGAAACGGATTGGTATATTTCTGCCGATCATTTGATTAGTTCTTTACAAAATTTTATTCAACGTCTTTATTATTGTCAGGAAGTAAATTTGAGCACCTTGTGTAATATACTTAAATGTTTCTGATGTAATTTCTATTTTTAATAATATCTACCTATTAATAAAATTTGACTTTTGTTTAATGTTACAAACATTTTTGACTTGCAAAGCCAACTTGATTTTCTTATTACTTTTTTTTTCAAAGTTTACTTTTTTTTGCCTTTTAAACCAAATAAGGATAGGTATGTAATACATCGTGAATTCAGAAAAAAATACCCTTTTCTCAAATATCATTTTAACCCCTCGTGCTATTTAAAAAATCAAGTTAGCCTTGTATCTCCGAAACAAATGCCGCTAAAAAATTGAAAAAAATCAAAGTGAATGGTTTGGGCAGAGGAAGTAACAGAAGAAGCACAAAGAATTGTTTAAACTACTTAAGTCAGACACAGTATATAAACAGAAATACAGAACGGAAAATAATCCACATCCAATTACAGAATTACGTTGGCCAATTTTCTATTTTTACTAAATGTTATCATAGTTGAAGTGAACTAGCATTGATTTATTCGTAGAACGGTCATTTTATAGCAAATTTCTTTAAGATAAGTACTTCAGTGTATTTTCATCTTACTGTTGATTCCTTTCAAACGCCGAAACGTCGACAAATTCAACCATTTGAATTGTTTTATTCATTTTATCTCTATCTAGAAGAGATTCTATTAGACTATTTATTATAAGTTATTCCCGTATATGTATACAACATGGAGTAAAAACATCTATTAGAGTGGTTTTGTTTAATTAAGAAGGATGGTTCGTTGTTAAGGCGGTGAAAAATTGTCGACAAAAATCGAACACCTCAATTAACGAAAGTAACTGCATTTGTAAACAACAACATTAGATACATTTTAATTAAAAATTTGTAACGCGTTTCCCACACCGTCATAAATCTCTCCAAAAACAATTAAATAAAACGTTAATTACCTTGTCTAGCTGGAAATTAGATTGTTTTAAGACACTACAAAATTTGTACTAAAAAAAGTTCAACATTTTTATTAGTACTTAATTTTAATCGTATGCAATAAATTTATATAAAGTGCCATAAGTACGGTCACGTATAAAAGTTCTAGTTTTTTTCATTTCGTTTCATAGACCACCACGTACGTATTTGAATAGAAATATAGCTATTAAACTCATTTTTCAGTTTTATTGCAGACATATAAACCGGAAAAGTATTTCCACTATATAATGTAAGATTTTTTTATCTTTTTTAGTATTTAAACAAACTCACCTTGTAAACATATGAGCGCTGATCTCTTATCCAATTCTTCTTTAAATTTAATTCTGAAAAGAAAGAAAAATAAATTTATTAAATTTAACACATTTTTGAAAACAAAACTATTGATTTTTTCAATGAAAAATCATTTATTCCAAATATATACTTTTTGTAACTCATCTCATTTTTGTTTTGTTTTCTGAATTATTGTTGACAATATTTTACAACGTGAGGTTTTTGTTTGCATATAGTTTCAGTTATAACAACAGGTGATAGTTGTAAAAAATTCTACGCTAATTTTTTTAATTATTTTTAAAACGAGGTGGTATAATATTTAAAAAACTTAGAGCAAAAAAACTATAAATTGATTTCGAACATTTCGAAAACTGCTTGAGATTGTAAAACGCTAGTCATTTTCTTAACTAGTACCGAAAAATACATATGATTCACAAATAAAATTTTTTTCAAAATTTTTGAACTTTTAAAGTCTTGAAAATTGTTTTAGATATCAAAAAGTAAAAGACATATTCGGAATCAGCGTCAAAAAATTCACAAGAATCACATGTCAAATTTAATTGATCTGATTAGATATTTTTATATTTTAAGTTTAAAAATAAAATCATTAATCATTATTTCCATAAAATTGTCATTGTCACTTTTTTTGTTTGAAAATAAATAATGTGAATCATTGTGAATGTTGTCGTTTTAAAAGTAAAGAAAGTGTTTTAAACGTGTTATTTATTCATACAACATATCATCACCATCATAACGGGAACCCTGCAACGGACAACGACGACGCCGACGACGACGCGCAGAATAGCGATCCTAGTAATCAAACTGTAAGTTTGGTTGAAAATATATAAGAATCATATGTCAAAATTTAATCCATTACAACGGGAACCCTGCAACGGACGACGACGACGACGCACAGATATAGCAATCCTAGGAACCAAAAGCCGCTAATATACGTCTCATAAAATCCTGAATATTTCGAAAATTGGTTGAAATATTGTAAAACTAGATTAAAAGCTCGTCGATTGACGGGCAAATTTTAATGCATGAATTTAATAATGCTAGACAAATTTTTTTTTCAATAGAATTCAATGGTGAAGAACAAACTTAAGAATGTTGAGTGAACTTGTTTATTTACGAAATTCAGTGTATAAATAATAAATACTGCAAAACAAAAAACTTTTAAATCCCATTATTCTCTGAATAATGTTGAACCTATGGCGGACGGAGACGCCCCTGGCCCCGGTTTTCGGATTTTTCCCGTTAGTTGGAAGGCAAGACCCATCGGCATGCCGAATTTCAAGTCTCTACGACGCGACGTCTAAAAGTGCCAGTTTAATTTTGGAGACAGTGTTTCATTTTTGGGTGGCACAACAAAAATTAAATATCATTGATACCTCAAACAGCAAAGGCTCGTGACCTAATTTCTCCTGTTAGCCCCTAATCAACCTACTTGGTACTCCACAGCATGACCCTCTAACGTCCATCGATTCAATCTTTGAAGCACCTCGGTACCAGCATAGTGCTTTATTTTTCAAATTGTGGACCATTTTTCTATAATGTTCTGTCCGAATCATGACTTTAAAGGTCCTGTGCACATATTCTGGCACTTGTTCTGGTACCTAGCTGTTGCAATATTCCAAGGTGCTTAGTCTTAGGATATATTGCACTTACCTCTTTCCGGAGCAATTGTACTACGTCTAAAACGGTCTCCATTTTCACGACAAGGTAAAGCGGATGGAAGCTAAGTAACATCTATATAAGGGTAATAGGCTCTTGTTCACCAGCCCACTACAATAAAGAAAAACTGAGGTGGTTTTGTAATATAGCTTGGTAATATTTAGTTTCTTATCTAGTGTAACTTCAAACTACTCACTCTTAAGGCTCGATGACACTTGGCTAGTTTACGAGCTACAAGCCAGCGAGTTCGCTAGTAGCTTGTAAACTCGCCCCGTGTCATCGGCTTTTTACAATCTGCTAGTCAACTATCCGATTGTAAAAACGCTGCTAGTAATATAGAAAGCCGGGCTAATTTACTCGCCACTCGTAGGCGTGTTGGCTTGTAAGCTAGTTAACTAGCCGTGTGTCATCATCGCTGCTAGTAACTAGTTGCGAGCATCTTTGCGTTTTGGCAGTTGAAAGCTAAAATGTCGACGAAAGTAGTTCGCGCGGGAGTAATTATTTTAGCAAGTGCTATCAAGAAGGATTTACAACGAAAACAAAAGAAAAACTTGAAACAGAAAAGAAAATGGATAAGATCATGGATAGAAAAACGCGATGAATATGGTGCTTCTAGCCGTTTATTGAGAGAGTTGAAGGACGAAGATCCTTTGGCTTATAATATGTTGAGATTGAACAGTTCCAAATTTGATGAGTTACTGCAGATGGTAAATGGAATGCTCAAAAGAAAGATACGAAAATGAGACCGGCAATACCAGTAACCACGAAATTGGAAATAACATTACGTTATCTAGCCACGGGCGATTCTTTGAAGTCTTTGGAATACCTGTTCAGAGTTCCAGAATCAACTATTTCGAAGTTTTTACCCGAAGTGCTAACATCAATTTCCTGCGCCCTTCGACCGTTCATTGAGGTGAGTGAAATTAAAAATTAAACATCAGTTTTTAGAAAATATACAATTTATTTGACAAAAATTTATGTTGTGTTTCCTCCGAATGTATTGATTAGGACCTGTTGCAAAACATCCCCATCGTCGTCGTGCATCGATGATGCAGAGGTCGAAGCAAATGAGTCATCTGAAAAAGGTGAAAACGCACTATGGACAGATTGGGGGGCCTCTTGCTCTAAAGACGACAGCTTAGCATTAATAATTGAGTTTTGGATTTCCTGCTGCACCAAGATGGCCTGTCGCTGTGGTAGGAGACGCAGCTCAGAAGCCACAAATTTCCCAAACAGGTCATAGGGCTTCTCATCGGATGACTCCTTGGCAATTTCATCCAATTTTTTATAGCTTCTGAAATTTCATTTGATTTTTCTTCAATTCTCGGTCGTTTTTTAGGTTTATTCCTTGGTGTCGGGGTGGTCCCATTTTTCAGGCGACTTAGAACGTTGTTGTGATGAGTCCTCGTCATTTTCAGACTCGACACTTTTATTGTCTTCGTCTGGTGGTGTGGCTTGACTGCTTTGTGACAGTTCCTAGAAAATAAAATAAACCTATAATTTTTGTTTGTTCTCAGGTCCCTAAAAAGCTGATGAATGGAAAGAAATAGAAAATAAATTTGTTCAGCGTTGGAATTTTCCTAGATGTTTTGGTGCAATCGACGGGAAACACGTTATAATTAAGAGGCCTCCGTGTTCCGGTTCAGTCTACTTCAATTATAAAAAAACCTACAGTATAATATTATTTGCTATGGTTGATGCCGATTACTGCTTTACGTATATTGACGTAGGTGCAAATGGTCGAGCAAGCGATAGTGCTATATTTAGAGACAGCACTTTGAATATTGGAATGGAAAACGAGACTCTTGGTTTGCCTGAATATGGCGTTATTATAGGAGATGATGCTTTCCCTTTGAGGAAAAATCTTATGAAACCATACAGTAAAACAGCTCTTAGTCCTGACCAAAAATATTCAATTATCGTCTTTCCCGTGCCAGAAGAGTCGTAGAAAATGCTTTTGGCATACTAGTATGGCGATTCAGAATATTTTCAAGACCGATTGATTTGGCACCGGAAACTATCGATAAAGTCATTTGGGCTGCCTGTAGCCTTCATAACTGGTTACGAAAGACTGATCCGGGTAACTACATGCCACAACAAGCAGTAGATAGAGAGGACTTGAATACTGGGATTATCACACCATTTGGAGGGAAAATGCTGGCATTGTGCAGCCTATTAATCACCTAGGAGGAAACCATTACAGTCGAACTGCTGAGGAGATCAGAAAAGCATATGTTGCCTACTTTACAGAAGAAAATCCTCTGCCTTGGCAATGGGAGAAAGCTGGACTCAAAAAACTGGAGAACGGTCTAAGTTTTAATATGTATTATTATATAATAAAAATATATTTTACTCACGTAATTTGATTGGCTGCTTCTTGTGGCCACAACCTCTGCCAAAAGTTTGCATCTTTGAACCATGCTAACTTTGGCGTGTATACTTCTTCAGTACCAACACCACTATTCAATTTCTACTAAGATCTCCATGTTATATCATGTCCTGTAATTTCAATTTAGTTTTGTACTATGTTGACATCAACAGTTGTTCACTTGCATCGCTTGTTGATCTAATACTTATTGAGGAGATTGTTGAAAGTTTCATTCTTTATTTTAGTATTAGTATTCAATTGTACTTTTGTTATTGTGAAATTGTTCTGTAAATGATTTAATCTGTTGAACAATAAATCTATTATTATTATTATTATTATTATTAGTACCACAGCCACTTTTCTTAGATTTCTCTATTTTATGTATTTCTTGTCTGTAGACGTCCTTAATTGATTTTATTTTGGTCTTCAACTGCTTGACATCTATACCCACAGTAAGCTGTTTCTCATTAAGTTTCTCTAGGAGATTCTTGAAAATGTCGTCCTTTATTTTGGTGTTGGAATAGTCTTTATGTTTTATATTCCACAGAATCGGATACTGCTCATATATGTTTAGAAACTCTACGATACCACTTGTGTTCCACTTCATTGTTCAGCGTAACATATCGGAAAATAAACAACGTGCCCACGCAAAACAACAAACACGTGATTCAACTTGCTAGCTAGTTAGCTACTGAGCTAGTAGAACCTTTCTGTGTCTCATCAGTTACTCGCTTACTCGCTGACTCGCTAGCTTGCTAAACTTGCCGACTAGCAGCTTGTAAACTAGCCTAGTGTCATCGACGCTTTTAGAGTTGTACTCAAGTTAGTGTTTGTTCAACGGAAGCGTTTTAAGCATAAGTCTTTTAGGTTTATAAAAGGCACCATTTCAATTTTATTTGGTTTCACTTGTACCCCCCAATTACATCTTTTTCTCTTCGCACAAAATAGCCTCATATGATTAACTCTCGCCACGATATTCCCATCATTTCCATAGGCTATACAGTCATATCTCAGTCTTATAAAAAAAACCCACAAATACATCCGTGACTAATAACCAAGAAAAAGCACTCTCCTCTGACGACAAGCTCTGCCCGTAGTAATTGAGAATGATTACCTTTACCTTGTGCCGTCTTTTCAATGAACTCTTAAGTAGGCAATTAGAGGACCCTTGAATTATTTCCTTGATTAATGTGCTTTCTGGATCTTGTGCACCAAGCTCCTGTAGAGCGGTTTCTATGTCTACCTTTTCGTAAACGTACTCCCTTATTTGTAGGGATCTTATTTTCAAAAAATTTCTTTCCTAATTAGCATCTCTTATTCTCAGCAGACATAAATGAGGGAATTTTATTTTTTTTTTTTGCGCTTTGTAATTGGCAACCCTCGTTACATGGTGATAAAATGTAGAAGAGGTCGTTGCCGCAAACATGCTTTTTTCTAATAGCAACTGTTGACCGTTACGGGTGTGTTTTAAGGGATTTACACTTCAGGTTTAGGTCGATATGGCAAACCAAAGTTAATGGAAGTGTGCGGTTACTACAGCAGCACCTGAATTTTGGCAATTTCTATTGGAAAATTATCTGGTTCTACCATTCGAGGGGTCTATCGTAATCAGAGATGTATCTTTAAGAGGATATTGGTGCCAATAAACAATATTCCGACAACGACGTCGAATCTGCATAGTCTTCTTTGGCGTTTAGTCCCGATCTTTAATCAATTATCTCTCACTTGGCTGAAGGCCATCCAAATCCGAAAGATGCATTTGACACTACACGTTTTTGACAAAACAAACAGATAAGTGCAATTTTATTTCGCCGTTAACTAATTTTTGCATTTGTGGTAATTTAATAAAGAAACTGTATAACACCGACATGGTATGTAAATTGCTTTATTAAACCGCTTTTCGTGTGAGGTATCAGTAAATTTAAATATTTTAGTGCATATTTGTAAGTGGAGGATCCTCGATACACGTTATCTGTTAATGAAAACTTTCTTTAATTGTAGATTTTAAGTAATTTCACACTGGTTTAACAGAATGAACGCTTTTAATACACAGCTACCTTGCAGTAATAGTATATTATACACCATGGTTGTGAAGTTCGTCATTATTGCCTTAGCACCAGTTTAAATAAGGTGCATAGGCAATAATGGACTTCACAACCATGGTGTATATACTATTTTTTCCACTACTAGCCAAATTTAAGCAAAAAATAAAAATAAACATTTTTCTTGTAAAAATCAAGTAGCACAAGAATGCAAATAAATCAAAAAGCATTAAAAGCTACATACGTTGATAAACCAACTGCAACTGATTCACTAAACACTTGTGTGGCATATTTCACCTTCATTTTCTGAAAATTATTCGAGTAATATGTAAATTAGTTGATTTAGGAGCCAATCGCAGCGGTTTAGATTTGTCTGACATGTAGAAATTTTTAATGTCTTTCCAAGATGCTTTTTGTTATTAAAGATTATATCGTATTTAATCAAGTTATTTTGCACCGACTTCAATAAATAGGGGACAACGAAGAAATAATAGATTTTCTTATCGTTTACGAGAAGGTATGGTTTTTCCGGTGATACATCTATTCTTTTAATTAGGTTTCAAAATTTTACTACTGCCCTAACATTGGCACCGCATTGTAGTTGTAGCTTTTCTATGCAGTTTAATACTATCGACTTCAATTTGTCACCTTTGCATATCGTATTTGTAAAGATGTAGCACAAGGGTTGTTTAACTTTTATATATAACTCTAACCATGATCACGTAGCAGTTTGAGCTGGCAAAAATTTAAAACCTACTTTAAAATTAACATTTTGGGGCTCGTAAAATATAATTTTAGTGAAAATTGTTTGTATTCCTCTGTATATCTCCTGCTTCTTAGTGGTTTATTTTTAAGTCCACTTGGGCTGTCACAATTTGTGCTCTGCTTTCGGGAAGTAATCGTTGGGAGATGTTAACTTCAATTGAAGTGCTTTCTTTCACGTTGCAATTTAAGAATGTTCCTCCGTAATTTTCTTTACCTAAGAGTATTTGAGCTGCAAGCTTGAGTAGTTTTGGTATAGCTAGAGATGTTAACGGGCATTTATTGCTTCGCCAATATACCTTGCATCATTTGAATATTGGGTTTCAGAAATTGACACTTGTAATTCATTTAGAATGGCAAGTGTTCGCCACATACTCGTTAAGTTTTTAGAGTCGACATTTTTATGCAACAGATCGGACCTTCCAGATTCTGTTAACCATTCAAAACACCTACAACCAAATGTTTGTAATTTACTTAAAATTCTTGATGTAACTTAACTCGCCTGGTTAAATCTCCTTTGGGAAACCTGAAAAACTGATTCTACCATCATATTTAATAAATAAATAAATTCAGGTTATGTATTTGCGGTTATGGGATGGGGGCGCGAATTTTAAACTAATGGCATTTTTTATTCAAATAATTTTATCGTGTTAGGTAATTTTAAGCAGCAAATACGTTAGAGATAATCTCCTGGATATACAAAATTATGTTTCACTCGTTTTTGTTAAACAACTATTCTTAGATTCTCAAAAATTTGAAATTGTCCATTATTAACCTAGGTCAACAATAGAAAAAAATTATTAACCACTAATAGAGAAATTCAACTTCTCAGTTGGCTAGGAGACGCAATAATTGTCCACTTCACAGCTAGTAGTGGAAAAAGTTTATTAACTGTTTTTCCATTATTTTGTTTGCCTACTAATTTTTTTTTGTCATTGTTGTGAGCGACGCATGGATCGGTCCATTATGTGTCGTCATGCAATGGCTTTGCTGTTATATTTTATATTGTTATTTACCTTCTACAATGTTTACACACTTAATTAATATTATTACGTATGAATAATAAGGTGGGTAAGGGTTGCCATGTTTAGGTCTTTGTGGTTTTCCTAAACCTTAAAGCAAATGCTTTGCCAAAACAAACCAATCCACAATTGCACATGGTTTCTTCACCACACTATACAGGTTTATACTGATCTTCTGGGGCACCATACATAACACTTACATCACAATACATTATTAAAAATGTACCATACGAATAAATAAATAAATTATTGTTTACATTGTATTTTTTGGGAATATCCATTAAGAACAGTCAATGATTTTATTTACACAAAAAATTAAACAATATTGCCTCTTACTAATACATTCAAATATAATTGTTTATATAATATTTACTTTAGGGCTATATGTTGAACTTGCTTTTTAGCTATTTTATTGTATAGCTAGCTTGTTACGGTTTTATTTTCCGAATTTAGGACGTATGTCGTGAGCCGTCTTAAAACGTGTGTCGCGAGTAGTATGTTGCGACGAAAGTCGTATTTGGCGCGCATATTGCTAATTTTGTATTAGTGAAAAATTAAATTAGACTGGATTTTCTAGACGTACAGCGGACATCATCTCTTTTCGTTTTTTTTTTTAATGTGGGTTTCAAGATTTCCAATTCAAATTGGTGTTTAAGTTTAATCCGGCTAAATTCACAGTAAGTACACTTTGTTTTCTTTCCTATTTGTATTAATTCTAATTGCTAGATATGCTTTTAGCACGTTGCGTTTGACCTTATGTTCTCGTTGGGTATTATTTTTGGATAACTCTTGAGTGACTGATTAAGAACCTTCCTTATTAAGTAAAGACAACACCACGGTTTCGCATTAATTAAGCTGCAGACAACCGGTGGATACTACGTCTACAGGGGTTGGTTATGCTACACAACTTCATCAAGGGAGTCAATCGCCTTCTGTTCCTCTCCGCACACCTCCCCTAAGAGGAATCCTGAAATTATCTAACCTCCTGTACTGTCAATACCGTGACTAGCAAAATACCTTCATTCTCGGAACTACATTCTACCGATTACGGTTAAGTTTTAGTATTTAAGCCATTTATTCAAAAAAGAAAAATTTGGTCAAAAGTAAATTGCATAACAACAGGCCATTCAAAATGCAACTCTATGTTGTTCAAATGGGGTGCGATTTCTAATTCAAAGTGTGACTGTGAAAACAAACCAGAAACCATTACACATATTGTAGAAGATTGTCAATTAACGAAGTTTAAAGAAGGGTTTCCAAACATTCATAATTTAACGTATGAAGCAATATTACGGCTTACGAATCTAAAGAACATCTGAAGTTCAGCAATATTTTGTATTCTTGTCTTGATTATCTGTTTTTCCATTATTTTGTTTTGCTATTTCTTTAACCTACTCATTGTCGTGACTGGCGCTTGGACCGGTCCATTATATGTCGTCATGCAATGGCTATGCTGTTATATTTTATGTTCTTATTTACATTCTATAATGTTTACACACTTAATTAATATTATTACATGTGAATACTAGGGTGGGTAAAGGTTGGCATGTTTAGGTTTTAGTGGTTTTCCTAAACCTTGAAGTAAATGCTTTGCCAAGACGAACCAATCCACTATTGCACACGGTTTCGTCACCATACTATACAGGTTTATACTGATCTTCTGGAGCACCATACATAACACTTACATCACAATACAATATTTGTATAATGTACCATACGAATAAATAAATTCATAATAATAATACATATGACATAAAACGGATTGGTGGCTAACATTTAAGTAACTTTTTATTTGGTGTACACTCCTTAACCGGACATTTGTTTTAATCAGCTCAATAGAAGCTAGGGCGCTTTATTTGGAGCGGTTGTCGCGGACACAAAAAGCCTTTTGGGTTTGCGGGAGGTACTTACCCTTTAATCCTAGTTTAAGTTTAGTTTATTATATCGCCGTGTGTAAGTAATATGTGTACGCAGAGCTTTAATAGTAGCCAATCCTCAATTGGAATGATAATTTTAACTACAGTATAACTAAAACTACAGATAACAGATCTATTTCAGGGATGCACCCCTGCCAGACGCTAGCCTTGGTTTATCTCCCAATACCATACGGGGGAAACCATTGTCCTACCCCCAACTCCTTACCAATCCTATACCATTTGCTCTAAATATTCCTTACCCCCTATCAACCCGTCTGGCCAGCGTGATAGGAAAAGGCTAAAAACCTCGTATAAATGATGTCACAAACGAAGGTATGAAGTCTGCGAGTGATGATAATTTCTCCTAATAATGTTCACACAGTTGTAGAAAATCCTTCTTAGTGGAGAACAGGGCAAATAAAACACTTCAAGTGATTATCTTCGACGTTTCCAAATTCTACACTGTATAATGCTGCGATATTCAACTTTTTTTTTCAAATAGCATAATATATTTTTTAATATTTCGGATAGTACCTTTTATTCTTTAACAACCATATGAAAAATATGGGTCTTACATAATAATTGTTTTTAGAAAAATACGATTAATAGTTGAGGCTCAGTTTGTCATGGAAATAACTGATTTTGTCATTTTATCTAGGAGCCTATAAAAGCAATGCGTAAAGTTAGTTGTCAAACGATTTGCCTATTTTTTAGTGTTCCATTTATCATAATAAATATAAATTATACCAAATCCGAAAAGTACGACATGATGCTAATGTGATTATTATTTTTGTCATTATATTATAATAAAAATTGTATTTACTTATCTTATAGAGAATTTATTCTAATTTACAAAAGTTAAAAAAAAATTTTTAAAAAACATAAAATAAGGAAAATACATGCTTGGACAGTGATCTCTGGGACACCCTGTATATTATGATAAACGGAACACAAAAATTAGAAAATCAGTTTGACAACTAACTTTACGTATTGTTTTTATAGGTTTCTAGATAAAAATGACAAAAATCAGTTATTTCCATGGCAAACCTATCTTTAACTATTAATCGTATTTTTCTAACAAAAATATCTATGTCTGACCCATATTTTTTTATATGGTTGAAAAGAGAATAAAAGGTACTATCCAAATATTAAAAAAAAGTATATTATGTTATTTGAAAAAAAAAGGTGAATATCGCTATCATTATACAAGTGCAGAATTTGAAAATTGTATTTACTTATCTTATAGAGAATTTAATCTCAATTACAAAAATTTAAAAAAATAATAAAAATAAAAATAACGGGAGTACAAGCCTGGGAGTGATCTCTGGGACACCTGTATTAGAATAGGAGACGAAGTAAAGTCAGATCATCAACCGATCGAAGTGATCTTGATAGGAGAGGAAGAAAAAGAGGAAAAAATTATAGTATGGAGAGAGAAAAAATTTGGAATGACAAAAGTACAGAAAAGTATATTAATAAAATGGAAGAAGATAAGGAAACAGCAAAAGAGGTCAAAGAAGAATTGAAAAGAATTACAGAGAAAATGAAGATGGCAACGGAAAAGCGAAGATTTAAAGGACAAGAAACAAAAATGAAATAAAGTTAGAATGGTGGAACAGGTAGTGTGAGAGAGCAAAGCAGAAATGAGAAAGGGGAGAAAAAATTAAAAAGGTAAAATAAATATAGAAGAATATAAGAAAATAAGAACAGAATTCAAGAATAGTTGTGAAAAGCAAAAATGGATTATCGAAAAATCATGGAAGAAAAGGTAAAGAAAATCAAAAATGAAGGGTAGGCTGGGAACTCTAAATCGATTAAGAAATAAAGGAAATGAGAAGAGAACCAACAATAAATAGAGAAAATGGGAAAACACATTAGAAATGTACTACAAGGAAAAATTAATTCGATAAAAAATAGAAAAAAGAAAGTGGTTGTTTGAGAAAATAGTAAAAAGTGTGATGATGAACGGAGTGGAGATTTGGGGATGGAAGGAATGGGAAGAACTAGGAGAAAATACAGGAAATATTTTGGAGATGGACACTAGGTTTGGAGAGGGAAACACCAGGGTATTTAATAGAGGAAGAAATGAAAATAGAAAAATAAGAATACAAGCAGGGAGAAGAGCAATAAGATTTGAGGAAAGGATTGAAAATAGAAAAGATAATAAAATTCTATATGAATGTTGGAAGGAGGTAGAATTAAAAAACCAAGTATGGAGAAAAAAAAGAAGCATATTTTAGAAGAGGGGTTACGTGACGCAAAAGGGACAAAGATAGCAAAAACAAGAAAGAGATATAGAAAATAAAAAAAAAACAAAGTATAACACAAAATACAAATATATAATGGTGGAACAAAATATATTACAGGACCATTGAACATAAAAGAAAAGCATATGGTGGCAAGGTATAAATTAGAAAATGAAGAAAATGAAGGAAATCACCTAACGGAGGGATGCGTCGCAAGATAATCACTTGAGTAGTTTTATTTGCCCTGTTCTCCACTAAGAAGGATTTTCTACAACTGTGTGAACATTATTAGGAGAAATTATCATCACTCGCAGACTTCATACCTTCGTAACTCAACAATGAACAATTCACTACCATGGCACCAGCGCCTGAGGAAGGAAACACTTCTTTAATTATTTAATATAACGTTGTCCGAAACGTCGCAAGATAATCACTTGAAGTAGTTTTATTTGCCCTGTTCTGGCCAGCGTAAGAAGGATTTTCTACAACTGTGTGATGTCACAAACTTTACCACGGCCCTCAGTCTCCGGCAGAATGATGATCCCCGGTTACGGTAGCAATCGGACAAGACAGAATGCAGAGGGTGCAAAGAATCCCCGGAGTAGATCAGGCTACCACAGTAGACGAAAATTGCTAATAGCCACTTACAACACTAGAACACTTGGATCGGATCAGAAAATACTAGAACTATAAAATGAACTTTCTCATATGAAGTGGGATATTCTAGGCCTGTGCGAGACAAGAAGAAAAGGTGAAGCAGAAATGACACTGCAGTCTGGAAATGTGCTGTACTACAAAGGCGATAAAAATATGTCGGAAGGAGGCGTAGGCTTTTTAGTTCACAAGAGACATAAAGATAGCATAGTGCAGTTTGAATATGTTAGCCTGAGAGTTGCATTTATGGTACTATAACTGAATGAACGATACAGTCTTAAAATAATACAAGTCTATGCTCCAACATCCACGCATAGTGAAGACGAAATAGAGAACTTTTATGAAGACATCACCAAAGCAATAGAAAAGGTTCGCACGCACTTTACTTTTATTATCGGAGATTTCAATGCCAAATTAGGACATAAGGCAGACGACAACGAAACAGCGATGGGGTCGTTTGGATTCGGTAACAGAAACGATAGAGGAACTATGCTTTTAGACTACTTACTGCAGCACAATCTATTTGCAATGAACTCCTTTTTCAAGAAAAAGCCAAATAGAAAATGGACTTGGGCAAGCCCAGACGGTACTACCAAGAACGAGATAGATTACATCGTCTCGGATAACAAGCATATAGTGCATGACGTACAGGTTCTTAATAGTATCTCAATTGGTAGTGATCACAGAATGGTAAGAGCAATAATAGAAATCAATATAAAGAGAGAAAGATCTAAGCTGATATCGAAAGTACGAAACCTAGGATGGAATCCCATAGATAACTCCGATGAATACAGAGAGGCTCTAAAAATGACTTAGAAGGTATTGAAAATCTGGGAACCGACGTTGAGAACTTAAATGAAAAAATATGTACAGCATTGCAAGAGACACGTAAAAGATATGAACCAAAGAGAAGAGAAAAGAAGAAAAACTGTCTAGAGGCACAAAACAGCTACTAACGAAAAGAAGAGAACTACAGAACAAATACACCACAAACAACGAGGAACTAAGACAACTAAATAAAGAAATATCAAAGGCTATAAGAAAAGATACCAGAAAATTTAATACAGAGAAAATAAATACAGTGATTGAAAACAACAAGAGTCTTAAAGTTTTACGTAGAAATTTAAAAGTGGGAAAACACAACATCTGCAAACTAGAAAATAAGGCAGGGCAAGTGACTACCAACAAGGATGAAATTGTAAAAATTGTCGAAGACTTCTATGAAGAACTTTATAGAATACCAGATGAAGAAGAGGTACCTATCCCAAGAATACTGAACCAGGGCTCTGAAGATGTACCAGACATAACCTACTGTGAAGTAAGAAAGGCGGTGTCTGAGATGAAGAATAATAAGTCACCAGGAGAAGACGAAATTGTTATAGAGGCAGTAAAGGAAGGTGGACACATAGTTATTAAAGCCCTATGTAAATTATTTAATGAATGTCTACATCAAGGAGTAACACCTTCAAAGTGGAACAACGCCACAATAGTAATAATGCACAAGAAGGGGAACATTGGTAATCTACCAAATTACAGACCCATTAGTCTCCTATCCCACTTGTATAAACTATTTATGAAGATCATTGCTAAACGCCTAACTCCAAAATTAGATTTTTACCAGCCGAAAGAACAGGCAGGATTTAGAGCAGGGTACGGTACGAATGACCATTTACATACAATCAAGACCCTTATAGAAAAATCAACAGAATATAATAAACCTCTCATCCTTGTTTTCGTAGACTACGAAAAAGCTTTTGACTCAACCAGCCAACAACATATGCTCAAATCATTACAGACTGCAGAATTGATTACAGGTACATTGCACTGATTAAGGGTATATATGAGAAAGCAACGGCGTGTGTAAGACTACATAAAAACACAAGAACATTCCGAATAGAACAAGGTGTACGTCAAAGAGATACCCTCTCTCCAAAGCTGTTCACAACACTGCTCGAACATGCCTGTAAGAAAATCGATTGGGAAATGGGCTAAATATAGACGGTGAAAGATTAAATAACTTAAGATTTGCAGACGATATCGTCTTATCACCGACCGTATAGATCAAGCGTCCATGATGTTGGAAAAATTATACAATGCTTCAAGGGAAGTTGGCCTAAGAATTAACTTTGCTAAGACGCAAGTATGACAAACCAGTCCCCAGTGAAAACATAACTATTGGGAAGCAATCTATGAACAGGTCACCACCTACAAATATTTGGGTCATGAGATCCGAATAGACAGGACAACCAGACGTGCGAACTTCTCCGGAGAGTAGGCTTGGGGTGGGCATCTTTTGGAAGATTAAAGTATGTTTTCAAGTCGGATATTCCCATCAGTCTAAAACGAAAAGTATACAATCAGTGCGTATTACCAGTGATGACATACGGAGCCGAAACTTGACGTACAAAAAGTCAGTAAAGAAACGGGCGATGGAGAGGGCTATTCTGGGTATTTCCTCAGAGACCGAATACCAAATAAGATTATTCGCCAAAGAACAGGTGTTATAGATGTAATCGAAAAATAACAACTTTAAAGTGGAACTGGGCCAGCCACGTAGCTAGAAAAACGGACGGAAGATGGTCTAAAAAACTATTGGAGTGGCGTCCGAGGCACGAAGCTTATCGTAGTAGAGGGCGCCCCCCATGGACCGATGACATCAAAAGAATCTGTGGTAATAGGATACAAATGGCTCAAGATAGAGCAAAATAAACGAGAGGCTTATATTCAGCAGTGGACTACTATAGCTGAGTGTGATGATGATGATGATGATAACTAAAACTGACTTGAAATTTGACACATTAATTGAGAACCTTATTTATTGTTAATCGAGGCCGCTGCTAATGCATGTAACTATATGCGACAGTCTCCCTATTTCTGCCACATTCTTCTAATATTTTAATGTTTGTTTGTTATATTGAATTGTCTGTCTTTTTCTCTGGTTTGTGTTCGATTTGGCGTATTAGATTTTAAGTAAAACCTGTTGATCTCCTGTTGGTCGGTTTTATTTCTTTCTTTATCTTGCAGGTGGCGCCTTGTTAGACCAGCAGTCTACTTTCTTATAGTTCTTCAGTTGTTGTAAACAACAACCGTTACAAGCTACGCTTTCTACATAATTTAATAATCATAATCACAGTACACACATAAGCTTTTAGATAAATATTAGATTAAAATAAAATTTGCAGAATAAAATTGCTTGTCATTAATTAAACTTACGGTAAACAAGGTATATTAATATGTTGTTTAAATATTATTTCAAATCACTAAATGCTACAAGAACCCAAAAACAGCAATATATTCCTAAAAAAACCACGAAGAGAACAAAGTAAGTAGTTTTTGTGGTGTGAATATTTAGTTCTTTAATTTTTAATACATATAATACAAACGACAACTTCTGCATTTCCAGCATTAATGAAAATAAATCAAAAAATCAAGAAATTTGTGTAAAATTAAATCTAAAAACCACATGGTCTCCACAAATTTAACTGATTTATTTTCATATGTATAAAATAGCTGCTTTTGAATCACATAGTCCTGGTCTTTACTGCACTTAAAAATGAATTGAAAACATCCGGCATACCGTTTATATGTTGTTGTACTTTGAAGTTCCCGGAAGCAAAATTTTAAAGTCCTAAGCGCATTTTTTTAGAGTTTTCATGAGTTCTGATGATAGCTTTGAAGAGTATTGTAAGAATTCGTTTGATGGTAAATAATTATTGGGTCATTAAAACTATTTGGTTTTTTTTTTTATTCGTAGTCAATAACCATCGTATCAGCTACTCAAAACTATTTAATCTTAAACTAAGGTGTGAAGTTAACACCCCATTTTTTAATTGGTATTTTAACCGCCGGAACTTTTTTTATAAATATACAAGAACTGTTATACGATTTAAAAGGAAGCCAGAACTCTAATCAAAACTATCAAGAACCAAAGTTGGGTTGCTAACTTCACATTAGTCATATTTCAAGTGTTAAATTTAAAAACGATCTGCTTCAAGAGATTTGTACAATTGCAAACAAAAACCAAAAATTATTTGACAGCTGACTCTTCAAGAGTGACAAAGTTCGAGTAAAGGTCACAACTATTGTCCAAGACACAATTTGTACGTTAATTACAAAAATAATACAAACCATTATTGATCAATTTTTGTCCAACATTTAAACTTTGAAACTAATGTTCTGGTAGTTAATCTACAACCATCAAATTGAACATAGAAATTCCACAGCATTAAACTATATATGCATAAACTAATAAATAAATTCTGTTTCTTGTTAAAATCACACGCAATTGAGTGTAAAAAACATAAATCATTAACATTCTTGTACATCTAACCATACATCACCCTTCACAGTCAAAATATAATTTAATGGACTCATCACCAAAGGTTCGAGAGTCTTTGAATTAACACTAAACTTAAAATTTCTTATTAAAGCTACAAGTGCCACTTTTACTTGCATTAACCCAAAACGTGCACCGATGCATATGCGCGGACCTTCCCCAAACGGCATGTAACTGTAAGGAAAAATATTGCACTTGTTTACATCGTCAAATCTATTGGAGTCAAATTTTTCAGGCGCTGAAAAATATTCCGGATCTCTGTGCACAGCTAGTACTGGAATTACCACTATAGTACCTTTTTCAATAACAACACCAGGACAAACTTCGTAATCTTTACACATTTTCTTGCGATCACGCCTGCCGGTGGGTATTTTCTTAAAGTTTCTTCAATCACTTGATTAAGATACGTCAAATTGTTGACAGAATCATAAGAAAGTGGGTAATCTCGAAATGAATTAACAATTTCATTTCGGAGACGTATTTGAACATCCTCGTTTACAGCTAGCTCGTACAAACAAAACGTCATAGTAGTGGATGAGGTTTCAAAACCAGCTGCAAAAAACACATACGCCTGAGCCGCAATTTCTTTAAGAGTTATCGTTTCCTCAATGTTGTTGTTATTTTTTAAATTGATTAAGATTTGCAAAAAATCTTTACGATTATATCCAGTTTGTTCTCTATACTTAACTGTGTCCTTAACCACATTCATCAAAAACTTTTTTGGTTCTGGTGTTGTAACAACGTGAAGTAGTCGTCCTAATTTGTGATTCAAAACCGCTAAAGTTACTTTGAATCGTTGCCAACCTCGTGCTGGGGCAAAAATCTCTTTGCCACACTTTTTGAAATCTCTATTAGAATTTTGAAAACTATTGCAGTCAAGCCCAAAAGCGCACATTCCGATAACATCTGTGGTGTAACATTCTAAAATGTCTTTAATATTCAATGGTTCTTTAATTTCAGTATTCATTGCTTGGATTAATTGTTCACTACATTTCAAAATCATGGGAAACATGGACTTTATTTTACCCGTTGTGAACGTTGGTGTTAGTTTAGCTCGCAACCGTTTCCATTTTTGTCCATTTAAATTGAACAAATGCGCACTTAACGGATCATCACGTTCGTTATAATAGATACCATGGTCGGAAAAATATTGAAAATCTTTCGTCAGAATATTTTTGATTAGTTCTAAATCTATAGGTACGTAAAACGGTTTGGTCAAAGCGTATAGTCCACCGTGTTTCTGTTTATCCGATTTCAATATATCGTAAAATTTTTTTATTGTAAAAGCGGTAGCTTCAGTAACTTTCCACGGATTTTCGATATTGCCAAATGGAAATTTTGGTTTAATGCCGGGCACGTTTCTTCGAGACCAATAAGTTAACAACCACCAACAATAAAAATATAACAAGCACAAAGTAGACACAACTACAATTAACAACATCATTAGGTGTACTTAACACTAGACGTTATTGTGACTAACTGCAAGAAATTGCTTACCGGTCCGTACTAACCCATTTTTTTTTATTTGACTGTATTATTTACACGTGAAATAAAAAATATACGGTGCATTAAAATATTATATTATAGAAACAAACAACGTTTCAACGCACTGTTTAATTTTTAATATATTATTATAATTAAATGTAACGATTTCTTATTTATGGAGGTGCGTGCTAAAAACCGTTTTATTTGCATAAAAATTGTAATTCATTCGTATAACTATAATTTTAAGTTAATGTATGTGTTAAAATTGTGTAATTATGTCAACAAAATTTCTAACTTTCTTTAATATGTTTTTTTTAAAATTAGATCTGATTTCATATTATTCATCACAAAAAATAATTTTACAAAATTTGAATGTTTCAACGACTTTTAATTAATAGTTTCAAACAAATTAAAACGAAATTTTACTAAAATTTGGATTTTATGCTAGTCTGCTTTCTATGCATTTTTTAATTATTTACATTTTTCAAATAATAATTTATTATTTCTTGTAAATTAAACCAATCACCTGTCAGGTTTTCAAGTCAAGCATGACGTCATGGCGCGCTCATGTGAGTGTACTGGGTACATTATAATATTAAGTCGTATATTCCCTAAAATACGGGTGTTTCATTAAGGCTGGCCACCGGCCATATCTCGGAAACTAGTGGACATAAAAAGTAGGGGAAAAAATTTATTATAAAAGTGGCCACGAGAAAATCCTGGAAATTATTTTTAAGTTCCGTAATTTATCGCAAGGGGGCGCAATTGAAAATTTAAAAATAAAATTCTAAATTTCACCGAAAATTCCCACATTAATGCATACCTTTGGTAACACCTTTAGAAAGCTTAGACAATTCTTCATCATTTCGGTCTAAGGCTCATTGGCGTACCGACCTTAATAAGAGTGGGGCAAGCTATTGAAGGTGTAATTATTAAAATTGCTGTTATTTTTAAACGACGTATCCAATTTTAGTAAACCTAGGCTTTAAGAAAAAGGTAAGTACTTTTAACTGTCGTATTCATTAGTACGGGATAGTTCATAATAATATTGTTAGAGGGCGCAATTTGCAATAATACCAGTTTTTTTTATTTTATTCAGAAAAATTAAATCATACGATATAATTATGATATCATGAGCGGAAAGTAGATTAAATTTGTAACAAAAAACGTAAATAACGCAATTTGATATCTTTATTTGTTCCAGAGTTATAGCGAAAAGAAGACTTTATAATCGTTTAATTTAATTGAACGGTAAAAAATCATGAACAACTGTTAAAAACAAGTGAAAATCTATAAATGTTCAAATTGACGGCCGTTTTGTAAAATACAGCTATTAATTCTTCTTCTCGTACAGAAAACAGCTGTTTCAATTTCGGCTCGTAGAATTGAATTTATTGCAATTTCAATTCGGCGAATCATGTCCTTTTGGGTGATTGGTCTCGTTTCGTAAACAATATCTTTGCTTCTTCCCCACAAGTAAAAAATTTAATATAGTTAAATCCGGGGATCTAGGTGGCCACGGAAACAAACTACCCCTTCCGATCCAGCGATTTGGGTATCTAACATTTAAGAAATCACGGACTCTTCGGGAATAGTGTGAAGGGCATCCATCATGTTGCTACCACATGGATGCTCTCACGTCAAGGGGAATGTCTTCTAAAAGATTGGGCAAGTCATTTTGTAAAAAGTTTAAATAAGATTCACCATTTAGGTGTCCATCAAAAACAATAATTTGTCACTTAAAACACCACACTACAAATTTATACTCCATCTGTTTTGGTGATCCACTTCGCGCATCCAATGAGGATTTGTTTGCGACCAACAATGCATATTGTGCAAATTAACTCCTACCGCAGCTACTAAAAGTAGCCTCATCGGTCCATAAAACTTTGGAAAGGAATCGAAGATTTTCACTACACATGTCTCTCAGCCAATAGCAATACTCGAGCCGCCTGTAAAAATCAGTGTCTGATAAAGCCCGATGTAAAACTACATGATAGGGATGCAGCTTAAAATTCCTTAAAATTCTGAACACAGAAGCAACACTTACACCTAGTTTTGTGGAAATCTCCCTTATGCTTACTTGAGGCTCCGCTTATACGTACGCAAGAACATTAATACTATTTCTTATGGAACGTCTTCTGATAGGAACTGGAATAGGTCGTACATTTCCTGTTTGTCTTAAACGTGTTGCCATTCGCCGAAATACTTTTCTAGTGTAGTGTCTTTGATCAGGATATCTGATAGCGTATTCTCGTTCCGCAATAGCTGCATTTGAAAACATTTAAAATACACGGCAAGCATGTTGTAAGCCTCGGCATTGGTATACGACATTTTTGAAGGATAGCACTAATTTCTGATTAGGCAAAATGACACCCAAAACTAATAAAGAGAAAAAAAATTTTTTTTTGACAACACATCTCAAGCTTTCACTCTTCCGGTATTAACTTTCTTCTACAATTTTGTTTAATAACATTGTTTAATAATAGTATTAACAGTTATGCCACAATCCTGGGCGCTTAATCGCTTTTAAGGGTTGCCATTATTTTTTTTAGTCATTTTCTTGTTTGTCTTTAATATCATGTACTCGGTGTAGTAGCGTTGTTTAGAAGCTTCCCTAAATATTCTTTCCAAGGTTTCATTTAGTTTCTATTTTCTGTTAAAGTCTTCTTTTCTTTTGTATTAATGTTAATGTATTGTTTTTCTTCCTCTAAATATTTTCAAAATTCTATTGCTTACCTATGCTGTCATTTTCCCTCTTCTTTCAAATTCCTCTTCTTTTTCTGTTCATCTCATATGTGACTTGTTACTCTTTTCTTTATATTTTTCATAATTTTCAGTAGATTCGTTTCAACAAGTTATTTATACTTTCTTTAATTTGTAACCAGAGTTTTTACTTTTCTTTGTATTTAATCCATTTCCTTTCCTACTTCTTCTGTGTATTTTTTGCTAACCTTTCTTCTCCCTACTGTGTGTTCTTATTTTTGTTTGCCTCTGCGTTTTGAGTTTTTCTACTTTCTTGTTATGATGATTAATTATTTTTTATTTTAATAAGACCAAAGAGTGATCGGTGTATATTCAATTTTCTTTTTACACTTGTATATTATATTTCACTTTTTCCGACGAATTAGAGGTTATACGTAAAAATTTTTGACTGGTGGCCGGCCGAGTGATATCAAGAAAACTACCTGGCCGATTTTATGGCATCATCATTTAATATGAATTGTTTGAAACTGACTTTTATCAAAAATAATTTATAAGGAATTTCTAATACTAGTTTGTTTATTCTGTTGTACTCATTACCAACCAGTAAGAGCCTGTGCAAGGTCAAGCGCCAGCAGGTATTCAGAACGAAGTGGAAGAAAACGTGCAGAATGAGAATGTAATGAATGAAGTTAAAGAACCGTCAGAAAATGATGCAGTTGAACGAAATGAGCTAATGGGAAACGATGTGGACGAAACAGAAGAGCCAGCATGAAATAAAGATGTAGCTAAAGGACATGAACAAAGCGATAACAAAGTGGAGAACTCTAATCAGAAGAAAGTAATCAAATAAAATTTGAAAGCGAGATTTTCATTGATGTTGAAGCTGACCACTTCCTCAAAGATAGTAACGTAAACCAGAATAGTGGAAAAGATGGCTTTCTCTAAGATATACTCGGTTCTTTTAACTCAAAGTCGATGTCTTGTTTGTGCAGAAAAACGTGATAGAAGAAAGGTTGTTTCGTCCAAAGATTAAATTGACATTTTTCTCAAACACAACATAATAATAAACAAACAAGGTAGAAAATTATTGGACCTATGTGAGGAGAGGGGATGGACGATTTTGAATCGGAATATGGAAGAAGGAGGAAAGAGATTGAGTATACATGGTGTCCCAGAGACCACTCCCCAGGCTTGTATTTCCGTTATTTTTTATGATTTTATTATTTTCTTTTAATTTTCGTAAATGAGACTAAATTCTCTATAAGATAAGTAAATACAATTTTCAAATTCTACACTGTATAATGCTGCGATATTCAACTTTTTTTTTCAAATAGCATAATATATTTTTTTTTAATATTTCGGATAGTACCTTTTATTCTTTTAACAACCATATGAAAAAATATGGGTCTTACATAATAATTGTTTTTAGAAAAATACGATTAATAGTTGAGGATCAGTTTGTCATGGAAATAACTGATTTTTGTCATTTTTATCTAGGAGCCTATAAAAGCAATGCGTAAAGTTAGTTGTCAAACGGATTTGCCTATTTTTTTAGTGTTTCATTTATCATAATAAATATAAATTATACCAAATCCGAAAAGTACGACATGATGCTAATGTGATTATTATTTTTGTCATTATATTATAATAAAAAATTGTATTTACTTATCTTATAGCAAATTTATTCTAATTTACAAAAGTTAAAAAAAAAATTTTTAAAAACAAAAATAAGAAAAATACATGCCTGGACAGTGATCTCTGGGATGATAAACGGAACACAAAATTAGAAACATCAGTTTGACAACTAACTTTACGTATTGTTTTTATAGGTTTCTAGATAAAAATGACAAAAATCAGTTATTTCCATGGCAAACCTATCTTTTTTTTATATTAATCGTATTTTTCTAACAAAAATTTTATGTATGACTCATATTTTTTTATATGGTTATAAGAGAATAAACGGTACTATCCAAAATATTAAAAAAAAAGTATATTATGTTATTTGAAAAAAAAGGTGAATATCGCTATCATTATACAAGTGCAGAATTTGAACGTTGTATTTACTTATCTTATAGAGAATTTAATCTCAATTATAAAAATTAAAAAGTATATTAATAAAATGGAAGAAGATAAGGAAACAGCAAAAGAGGTCAAAGAAGAATTGAAAAGAATTACAGAGAAAATGAAGATAGCAACGGAAAAGCGAAGATTTAAAGCGACAAGAAACAAAAATGAAATAAAGTTAGAATGGTGGAACAGGTAGTGTGAGAGAGCAAAGCAGAAATGAGAAAAGGGAGAAAAAATTAAAAAAAGGTAAAATAAATATAGAAGAATATAAGAAAATAAGAACAGAATTCAAGAACAGTTGTGAAAAGCAAAAAATGGATTATCGAAAAATCATGGAAGAAAAGGTAAAGAAAATCAGAAATGAAGGGTAGGCTTGGGAACTCGTAAATCGATTAAGAAATAAAGGAAATAGAAGAGAACCAACAATAAATAGAGAAAAATGAGAAAAACACATTAGAAATGTACTACAAGGAAAAATTAATTCGATAAAAAAATAGAAAAAAGAAAGTGGTTGTTTGAGAAAATAGTAAAAAGTGTGATGATGAACGGAGCGGAGATTTGTGGATGGAAGGAATGGGAAGAACTAGGAGAAAATACAGGAAATATTTTGGAGATGGACACTAGGTTTGGAGAGGGAAACACCAGGGTATTTAATAGAGGAAGAAATGAAAATAGAAAAAATAAGAATACAAGCAGGGAGAAGAGCAATAAGATTTGAGGAAAGGATGGAAAATAGAAAAGATAATAAAATTCTATATGAATGTTGGAAGGAGGTAGAATTGCAAAAAACCAAGTATGGAGAAAAAACAGAAGCGCATATTTTAGAAGAGGGGGTTACGTGACGCAAGAAGTAAGAAAAGAAGAGGAAGGAGAAGGATGGAAGAAGGACAAAGATAGCCAAAAACAAGAAAGAGATATGAAAATAAAAAAACAAAGTATAACACAAAATACAAATATATAATGGTGGAAGAGATACCAAAATATATTACAGGACCATTGAACATAAAAGAAAAGCATATGGTGGCGAGGTATAAACTAGAAAATGAAGAAAATGGAGGAAGTGAGAAGGGAAGTTCTGCTAGGAGAAAATGGAGAAGGGATAAAATGGATAAAAGAGGTAGAAAACAGAAGAAGATGGATGAAAGAAAGGAAAAAGAATATAATAAAAATCACCTAACGGAGGGATGCGGCAAAAAAAAATAAATTAAATTAATAGATATTTTGCAGATTTTGTTGTGCTAATGTGGGTTTAGTTTTTAGTTTTGTTAATCGGATCAATTTGTTAATTTAAAAAACAAATAAAGCTTTATTATTATTATTATGTATGAAACATCTGCTTGCGTTAAGGGTCCTAAAAGTCTCAATAGTAAGGAAACAGACAGACAAAATGACACAAAAACATACAGACAAAATGACACAAAAACAAACTTCAATATGATATAATATGTAGCTTTACTTTTTTGATACATCAGATAGCTGGCGGTAGCATGTTTTACTTCAGTTTGCTATATTATAATCTAAAAATGCACTTTATGTACCGACAATACAAATAGTTTGAAAGGGTGAAATACATAGTTCAAAATGGCAGGTTCATTTTACAGTATGAACGATTATAAAGCTTATTTTGACGGGAGAAAAATTTCTAGAGATATTAATCCAATTGGGGCCATTAGTTCTCAAATGGGGCACTTTGGAGAAGGGTAGACTGATCACCGCAAAAGTTCTAATGAAGTAAAGGCCTAAGGTCGCCATGTTACTCTTTTGCAAAATCCATAACCAGATTTTAGAAGCCAAATACACTCTCAAGGTCCCCATGTTATTCCTTTGCAAAATCATGGCCAGGTTTTGAAAACCATTTAGAACAGGCAATTAGTTTACAATTGCCCCAATTTTGGCCAGATTAGTTAAATTATCTCCATATAGACGCCATCTCTACTGTCAAGTTTTATAAAAATTCCATCTTTGCTTTTATTTATGTTACACTTTTTCGTAGTTCGTCAAGTTTCACCTTCCTCCATCTTCTGATTTTTCATTGCGTTTTTTCTCCCTTCATCATTGTGGATTGTGTTAGCCTTAATGCTTCTTTAGTTCTTAGCTTTTCCATCACCATTTTCCTTGCAATAACATGATGACCTTGAAATATTGTACAGTATACTGGATATGAAAAAAATAGTAAGACCGTACAAGAGAATTAAAACCTGGGAAAAGGACTAAAGTTAATACAAAATTATCGAGAAAACAAATAGAAGTAAAAATAAAACATTAGAGGGAGGAGGATATCAAGTGGCCAGTGGTACTTACCATTAATTTATGAATACAACAGAAGGGTAAATAAAACAGCACCAAAAAACAGTAAACAGAAACAAAAATTTTCTACAAATTATAAGATGCCCAAGTAAAAAAAATTTGCTAGAGAAATACAAGAAAAAATAAGATCTTAAAAGGTACTTGAAATATTCTAAAAGAGAAAAACGTAAACCTGACTGCTGATGCTGTAAGAATAAATACCATGAAATAAAATTTAATTTTTGTCTATTTATACAGGGATGACCAATAATGAACTTTATTTATACGATTAATATAAATTCGATTCTTTCTTATACTTTACGGATTTACGGTTTAAGCATAAGAAGCAATTTACGCACCTACGATGCCTAAGATTATGACCCAATTTAACTCATTATATCATAAATCGATTTTTCATAATTTATTTGTTACATTCTTTAACTGAATCAATCGTCTAAGAAAGTTTGATGTGGTACCTTGCATTATATTTCAAAATATAAAGCAAACTAATGACAGTTATTAAAAAACAGTAAAACCAGTAATTTTTTTTCATATAAAACACTTTGCATTGCTGTTTGCTACTACACCAACCAAAATATCAACAAGTATTATAAATTAACAAAGAAAAATTAAGTTAAAACACACGTAATTTATGATACTGCCACGTGGTTTATCAAGTGAAAAATAATTAATTAGTTATTGTTGTAAGAAATTGTGACTAGATCATTACTCATTATCATGTTAAAATTTGACCAAAATTTCATAGCACCAATAATTAATTATTATTCTTCTCTTGATATAGTTACGTGGTAAAACGTCGTAAATTACTTTAATACAATTTTATTTGAATAATGTTTGCGCGTAAAAATAGTATTACCTAAATAATTGAAAGTAAGTGTTGAAGAAACCCATACAAATAGAAAACGTAAACCATGTCGAAATCATTTAACAAACTTTCAAAAGGTGTGAATTGTTGGGTATTTGAAATATTTTTTAATTGCTTATAAAAGCAATTATCTACCTTTAACAAATAATGAATTAAATGTTTCTTAAGTACTGATTACATAATACTATTTACCCTAAAATGCTCAATCAATGAAATTAAAATTATACAAGAAGCTCCTAAACTTAAGCAAAAAAATGAATCGAGAAATTCACATTAAATATTATTTTATAAATATTTAAGTTTGCTTATTTTTTTATACTGGTGGGACCGGAATAGCCCCTTCTCCAACTAGTAAACTATGTTGAAGGAGATGCTAGAATAGGAGTAATGGTTAAAACATATACAGTGGCCGAAAAGTAGTGAGAAGAATGTGAAAAGAAAACAAAAAATATTAATTGATGGTAAAACTCCTTAATTTTTTAAGATAGGTTACAATTTCCCACTATTTATATTAGGAAATTGTAAAAAACAATAAAACATTAAAAAAGAAGATAAAAAAAGCAAATAAGTATGGAAAGGAAAACTATAGTAGACGTAGAATAGAAGAAGCAATGCACACATAAAAAAAGATATTTAAAAAAATTAAAAGAGAACGAATTAGAACCACAGTTAAAACAGGTACTAGAGCCACCTAGCAATCGTTAAAAAAACCAAAATAAAACGATAATATAATATTTCATTAGGTATTGAATTTACTTTCAAATGATTTTAAAGTTATTAATTTTCTAGGTAGAGGTAGGGTTGAAAAAACAATCTTAGGTTACATAAAGGGCTGACTTTTGCCCATAACTGCGAAGGTGTTTTTAGTTCTTGCAATTATGGGCAAAAGTCAGCCTTTTATGTAACCTACGACCGTTATTTTCAACCCTACCTCCACCTAGAAGGTTAAGAACTTTAAAATTAGAAACTTAATTGGAGGAAAAAAATACACTCAACTGTAAATGATATTAAATTTGTCAAAATCCCCAAAGCGGTACAAAACTTATGACTGTTTTACTTAGTCAGGTCTCCCAGTCACCCCTACCAGTTATTTGACAAGATAGAAGACAAAACATTGAATCAAGTTACATAAAATGATTTGAGGATTACGAATATTTAAATTTTATGGTACCATTACCATACATTTATTATAAAAAATGTGGTTTTTGTATTATTATTGTGAACTACGCCCTCTATCGGTGGAGTAGGAAACTTGAAAATATTTTCCACCACTTTCTCATAAGTGACTTTAATATATGGATTTTTTTCCCTAAGTTGTACGATAAATAGTTTCTAAGATACAGCCGGTCTGTGACCTTTCTTAATCAGACACATGGTACAATAAAAAATATTTTTTTCCCATGTCAGTACCTACAGAATTGAAGTGGATGCAGCTGATACAGACACAACGGTCAGGTGTCGAAGTTGAAGGTCGCTCGCTTAATAAGATATTCCGGTTCCTTTGTATAAAGTTAACTACAACGTATGCTTCACAGAATGACAGCACGTTATAAATTAACACCAGCAGCACTGGTAGAAACTGGAGAGGAATCCATCTACTAATTTATGTCTTTAGTAAGTTATGGAGTAGTTCTAAAAATGATACCAAAATGGCGCTTGTGTAGGCAAGGAAAACTGTGTACTTACGGCATCCGACAACAGATAGAATACCCATGTATTTATAAGGGTTTTTATATAATAAATGAATTCATCGACTTACAAGCAACTAAATAATTGCAGGCTTTATTTAATAAAAGAAAGTACTTCACCTTTTTGCAGAAAATGTCGTACGAATCGATATTTACGCTATGTATCGCAATGGCAATAAACATTCTCTGGATCGAATTGGTTGTCTACACACTACGCGAAATATTTGCACAAAACCGAAATATAATAAATCAAAATGCAGAAAAAGAAATAGATAAAAAAAGTCGCAATATCTTGTTTATGATTGTTTTTTTCTCTTATAGTAGCTCAAAATACCGTCAAAAATCAATCCTCAACATTTTCAATTTAATTATTAATAACATTCGTCAAAATCATATTTTAACGTCGCCGTAGTTTTTGTGCCCATTTAGTACATAAAAAACAAGAAAATTTATGAACAAACTTCATTTATAATTTTGAACCTTGTGTATCAAACACAAAACGGTTTGGACGTATATTAATTATAGTATAAAGCTGATACAAAAGATTTTTAAAGTTTTTATTTTTGCTTGACACAGATTCAGTTACCGTATGGCGATTAATTTAATTTTTTGTAGATAAGATGCGACATGCTAATATTTTATTTATCATATAAACAAATTTATTCGCAAATCTAATATTGAAAATGAAACAACTTATAATTTGTTATTTAATTTCGTGATACATGCATTGAAACGCAAATTGACTGATCAAACATAAACTTAAAATTTAAATAAAAGCAGAATACGTTTTATCGTCGTTTATATATGACTTTTATTTGAGTTTTGACATTTGCATGTTAACGACAGAATTGTAAATGTAAATTATGATCATACAAAAGTGTCTCAATAAATACAAATCTTTTGCTCAAAGGAAAGTTGCGTGTAAATTTTTGGCATAATGGCGGACAGTAAACTTTGATGTCCGAATTACATGCGCTTTATTATAGTCATAATTAAAGAATTTTCATAATCATAACGATAAAATTCTTTTTTGTTTTCTTTACGTCAATTACATAAAGCATTTTTCAATTGAAAAAGTACTTAAGTTATAAACAGTGTAATTAAACAGTATTTATTTAACTAAAAACTTTTAAGGAGAATTTCATAACAATTTTCGTAATTGGTAATTAAAACTTTCTTATAATTGTTTTCAAAAACGGTTAACTGTTTTCAACAAGTTTTTGATTTTCAGATTGAGTTTGTCCTAATTAATTACATACTATAAATTATTTTAAATAATATTTTTTTAAATAATTAAAATTAGGTTAAAATATTAGTGTTTTTTATAATTTGTGGTTTTGTACATAAAATTTCTTACTAGCTAAAAAGCATCAGTTGTGTTGAGTGGTTGCCAAAAAAATACAAAATGGTGTTCGGCTTCTTAAGAAAATTGATGACTCATGCTCATCCCATTACGTTCAAGAGAAACCATCTAGAAGTTTTTAGAATTGCCCATTCAACTATGTAGACACAGAAATAACAAATGGTCAGTTAGTATGTTTTGAAAACCAAAATTCAAAAAATTTAAAGAAGAATTCAATTATCTCAAAAGGAAAGAATTGCAAAATTAAAACTTATTTTCAATAATTAAAATATCTTGGAAATGAAATTATAAAAATTAATGGAAAAGTTACAGGTGAAATTGATAAAGTTTGATAAAATCTCAAGGTAAACCGCAAAATTATAAGTAAAACTAATAATAAAATAAAATAAATGGGGCAAAATCTGAAGTTAAATTATTGGAAAAATGAAAAAAAATTAGAAAAAGGAATACAATTAGTACAACTGAAATGAATGGGCGAAACTTAGATATAAAATTAATTATGCAAATATTTAAAACTGATTCATTAATAAAAGTTTGAGGAAGTAGAAAAGTAAACTTCTAGAACTAGAAAAATTTACGGAATATGGTAGAAAGCTCGATAAACCAAATTTTTTATTACTCTCCTAAAAAATAAGGAAAAATTTATGATGAATTTTCAAAACAAAGAAACCAGTAAAATAAGTAAAATTGATAAATCGAACAAAATTTACGAAAATATCTGAAATCTAGAATTATTCTAAGTTCACATGTCTACAATATCAATAATAAAATACACTGGAACTCAATTGAATATCTTATGAATAACAGATGATATCAAAAAATACTTATACCTGTTACTAGGATTGTAAAGGAGAACAAAAATAGCACGATAGAGAACTCACTCCCATCAACCCTTACGTCCCACCTATCCTAACTAAAAAGTTTAAATAGCAACACCTACTTCTGGTACATCATTAAAATGCTTACAAAAAATGCTATCTAATGGTATAAATAGTAATTGTAATAGGCGAATCATGATCGTGAAACTTTGCCTTAAAAGGAACATTTTTATTTCATGCACAACAGATGATATCAAAAATACTCAAAACCGTCTCTAGGACAGGAAGGTGGAACAAAACCGATAGAATCTAGTTTTGAATTGTAGTGTTCAAAATTAGGCATAAATAGCTTTATTAAATGAAAGTAAGTTCACTAAAATCGGTTAATTCAAACCAGATTATAAACATTTTTCAAAATTAAACACTAAGCTTCCCCCTCCACTTCTTTTGATAAATGAGAAAATTTTCACGTCAATATTTTTTGTTGAAAAAACATTAGAGAATGAAACAGTGTTATCTATTAGCATACGTTATTTGGGTACTTTCAGAGATATTTTTTGCGCCCCCTAACGGTCAATATACATACTTGAAGATAATTTCCAGCAATTTCCCATAGTGACTTTCAGTAAAAATATTTTTCCCCTTAAATTGTAGGATTATTAGTTTCTGAGCAACGGTCGGCTACCTTGAATAATGGGACACCCAGTAAGGGTAGAAAGAGCAAAACCAGGTAACGAGGTAGGACCGGGTACCGGTATTATGATTTGTATTTGGCGCGCAATTAACATACAACGCATAATCATCGACTCGGCTGACTAAAAGCAGTGCACTGGTTGAGTGTCATTCCAATCGCTATTGCCTGAGAGATTTGTGGTTGACAACGGTTTTATTGAGGTACGTGATCTTATTTTACTATATTTTCAATGTTTCTACAAATGCTTGTACACTTAGTTGATGAATAAACGAAAACCTCAATAGTACGAGAATTGTAAACTTGTCCACGGGAAAAACACGAATTTGTTGGTTATATGTTTGTGAGAAATCGATTCTGATATCCTTTTATTTGTTTGGGGCAGAACCGACCTATTAACCAGTTGTGCCCCGCGTTTGGACGCTATTGTAGAACTTCGAGAAGTTTTTCATCCTCGTCATTTATCAGGTCTTTTATGGGTATAATGTATGTATGTTCATTATAGCTTGAGAACCATGATACGCAGTTATAAGTGCAAGTCTGATCGTCAAAAATGGTCCGAAGAGAGCATGAAAAAGCAATTGTGGAGATGATTTCGGGAATAACCCTAGAGGATAGAGTGAAGAAAAGAAGACGTGGATCATCTTAGAAGAGGCTTCATAAAGGTAGGAAAACTTCAACATAACCTGATGGCAAAATCACTAATTTTCATTTTTAGGAATGGGAAATTTCAAATGTGTTTTCTCAAAGGATCAAGAACTAGACTTAGTGGAGTATGTAAAGCACATGGAAAGTGGTTTATTTGGTTTGACAACCACTGATTTGCGACGTGTAGCTTTTCAACTGGCTAAAAAAAATAAACTGCAACACAAGTTTAATATTGAGAACTGAGTAGCAGGACTAGACTGGCTCAAAGGATTTCTGAAGAGGCATCAAGGGCAATGGAGTTCAATCAAATGGCAGTAGAGCAGTTTTTTCATTTTTTAACAAGCTTGACTGACAAATACCAATTCCGACCAACCAGAATGTATAACGTACCACGATTCCAAACAACAATTCTATGGTAACTATTAACAATGACGTATGATTTTTAAATTGACAATATATTCTTAAGAGAATTGCAATGAGAGGTCGCAAGCAAGTGGGAACATTATCGTCAGGAGAACGTCGACAACTGGTAACAACTGTTTTCGTATTTTCCGCAGCATGTCACTACGTGCCCTGGTTCTTTGAATTTTCACGTGTAAGAATGAGGACTGAGTTGCCCGCTGAAGCAGCAGCTGCATGTCATCCAAGTGGTTGGATGCAGTATAATATATTTGTAGAATGGATGCACTATTTTATCAAGCACGTCAAGCCGACGAAGAAAGACCTCGTTTTGGTAATTTTAGATGATCACGCTACCCATACTAAAAACTTTGACTTGGTCGATCTTGCACGCTAAAATGGAGTCATATTACTGTGCCTCCCACCCCATTGTACACACAAGCTCCAGCCACTGGACGTCAGTTTTATGACACCATTAAGTATGTTTTGTGGCCAGGAAGTTAAAAGTTGGCACCGAGCTAATCACGGGAGAGTTACAACAGAATACCAAATCCGTCTACTGTACAATAGAGCAGCCACCATCCAAACGGCAGTATCAAGCTTTAGAAAAACGGGAATCTATCCGGTCAACAGGAATGTTTTTGATGAAGTTGACTTTGCTCCTGTTGAAACCAAGAACGTAAGAGCAAACAGGAAACAATGATGTTACCAAAGATATTTGACCTTCTTCATCCTCACAAGTGGATGCTTGAAGAGGTCCATTTCCTACAGTTTGATCATCCCAAATGAATGTAGACGAAGAATTTGGAACCACGGAACTTGAAGAAAGAACAAACGAATTTCTGTTCATTCAACGCTTGATGTGCTCACTTCAAGCTGTTGTTCTGTCGCTGGGTTCCTATTCACGCTGATGCCAACTCATGCCAAAATCGAACTAATATTGAGCTTACACCAGAAAAATATATTCCACGTGCAATTACTTCAGAGTTTCCATATCCAGCGATTGAATCGTGTAACTTCTACAGTTCTTCGTTTGCTTTCTCTCCAAAAGATATATTGCCTGTTCCACATACTTCTCGCAAAATAACGACAACCCGACGCGCTAGAGAAAAGACAGCAATCTTGACGGAGTCCCCGTACAAAAAAGAACTCGAGAATATGTCATAATGGTACACAACTTAATAATCTTTTCAAAAAAAAATTTTAAGCAGTGGCGTAGAAACCGGGGTAACTGTTAGGTTGTTATTTAAAAAAATTGTAAATTTTAGAAAGTTTTTGATCACCCTGTACAAATTTTGGAATAAGCAATTTATAACGGACAAAAAAGTTCTTTCAATTTTTTTTATTAGTATAATATTTTTCGAGAAAAATCGTTTTCTTTAATGTCTGTTTTTTGCATCAAAATTATACTGATCAAGTTGTCATTGAAAAAGATGTGCAAAACTTAAAATTTAATTTTTTTTATTTTATAAATAAATTTAAAAATAAATATCAACAATAAAAAAAATAACTTAACAATTAATATTACATTTTTATCTTACAATAGATGCTCAAAACGTTGCCCTTGTGACTCTACACAACATTTATGTTAAAAATAAAAATACAACTACGGTCATAAAAACAATTGCAGTTGTTTAATTCAGAAAGCTTTCTATTATTAATTTAAAATTTGTATTTTGCTTTTAAATCAAAAGAAAAACAGACATTAAAAGAAAACAAATTTTCTCGAAAAATATTACATTAACGAAAAAATTTAAAGAACATTTTTTGTCCGTAACAAAGTGCTTATTCCAAAATTCGTACAGGGTGATCCAAATTTCTAAATTTCTTTTTAATCATAGCTGCTGCGTATATATATATATATATATTAATAAGGTGTGTATCATATCATATTAACAAATTTTATTATATAAATTTTCAGATTTTTCTTTAACTCGTTTCTGAGATAATAAGAAAAAACCAATTTTAAATTGAAACTTTACAGGGCCATACCTCCTTAATTAAGACTAACTGAACAAAAGTTTACAAGAAACTTTTTATGCTTAGTAGCGTAGTATAGTTTGCGACCTACATTTTTGGACCACCTTGTATATACTGCAATGTATAAAATTGCTCAATGTAAATATAACTTTATTTTAAATACACTTTATCTTTTTATTAAAACCGCATATTACATTAACAACTTTTATTTTTTTTAATTAATTATTCTACAATTTTGTTTACCTAGTTACCGACATAATTTACTTATTCTAAATTTTTGTTTAAATTTAAATTATTACAGACTCCCTTCAAACTACGTTAAAAAAATTGAATTAACTACATTTCATTTTTTTGTAAGAAATTTCGTAACTATTTTAATGTGTTTAACCTAGAACATTTCAAATTATATTATACTTTTAAACTTCTAAGTATGCATTAATGTAAACAAATCTTTTCATTCATTCATTCTTATTTCAATGATCCTCACTTAATATCCTATCTTATTTCCTTTTCCTTGTTTCTGACACAATTGCTTTAATATTACTAATTTCCTTCCTTAACGCAAACTAATTAATGTTTCTTCTTCTTTCTTGCTCAATCAATGCTTACTTCAACTCTTGATTTCTGACATTTTACTTATCTTCTTTCGTATTCCTTTAAAATCTTCTTCATTTCCTTTCTCAGGCTTCACCTATAATACTTCATATTCCGTTTTAATTCCTTATCACCTTTTATTATATGTAACACTTCTTTTCATATCTTTTTCATTTAAACATCATTTTCTTAAACTTCATAACTTTCCTCTTCACATTTATTTATTTCATTCCCTTTTTATTTCATAATAGTTTTAATTCCATTGCATTAATCTTAATCTTTTTTTATTAAGCTTCTAATACTATTTATAACTTCATATTTCCTTCTTACGATTTCTTAACCTTCCTTCCCACTTTGCTGCGTCTAAGCTTTTGTCACATTTCTTTGTTTATCTCAATTTACTTTCCTCTACGATTGTCGGTCATTGTTTCTTCCTTAATCCTTTCAACAACATCTAGTTTCCATTCACACCTCTTAATTGTTACTTCTTAAACTTTAACTTGTTTTTTTTAACTAATCGTTGTCAATGCTCATAAACGATCTAGCATCATACTTTCTTTCTAATGTCCATTACTTCATCTTTAACTTGCTATTTATACCTTTTTCCCACACTCGTTTATTTGTATTCCTTCTCTTCATTAATTTTATCTTCTTAAACACTCGTCCTATTTGGATGTCTAAATCACTTTCTCTCTTCCTACTTGGCTTTTGCCCAAGTTTTACTTCTCTTATAATGTTCTGCACTTCTTCATGCAATTTGTTAGACTTGACTCTCATACGCTTGTATCCTCTCATTTTTCCTATCTTTTACATCATTTCTAAATTATTTCCTTTATATTTGCATTATTTTAGCTTTCCTTAGCTTATTTAATCTCAGTTTCCTTCATTACATTAGTTTCTTGGTTTGACTTCAATTTTACTGTCTTATGTAATTATTTCCATTTCATACTTAAATTTCTTACTCCTGTTTGTTTCATGTTGCATTTTTGCTATCTCACTTTTGTATTCGTGGTCCATTTTCGTTTTAACTTGTGCTGCTGGTATTCTATTCCTTGGTTCGACGTCAATTTTCATTTTTCATAATTTTCTACCATTATTTCTTGTACACTTCGTTTAAATCCCTTTTCAAATTCAATTTTAACTTTGTTTTCTACTTTATTCTCAGCTTATTTCGCCTCTGCGTTGTGCTATTCTGTTTCATTTCTTTTCTCGACTATAATTATACGATTCTTAATTTCTTCGTTTTTCTGTTTTCCAATATTTCTTCTCTTTGTCTAGTTATTTATAGTTATTTTCCAAATTTAACACAATGTCTTGTATCTCTTTGTTTTTCAACATGCTTTCTTCTGCAATATTTCTTATGATTTCATTTTTCTGTTACTTTCGTCGTATATTTTACCTATTCATTCTTCTAAACCATTTACTTTCTTTTCTAAATTTTTCGTCCGACTGTCCGTGTCAAATCTTTTGTTAAAAATTTCAATTATGTAATTCTTCTGATCCTCCATATTATTGTTAATTTCTTTTATATTTATTTGAACGTTTTTCTTCATATTATTCATGTTTGTTTGTACGTTTTTTCCATATTATTCAGTTTATTCAATTTTTCAAATAATCGTTAAAATAATTCTTTTTGTGACCTAGGTCCTCCTATGGCCTGGTCTTGTCTTCCTGCCTCATCTTCTTCAGCTTCAGATATACCTGTGAACGTACTATCCTCTTCTCCTAACTCTTGTTCTACATCAATTTCTTCATTTTTCTAGCCATTCTTCTTGGAAACATTTTCAATTAAGGTCGCTAATTTATTTGTATTTATACACAATCCAGCCCGACGTTACTGGCGCCAAATTTTTGCAATGTATAGAATCGTTTAATGTAAATATAACTTTATTTTAAATACACTTTATCTTTTTTATTAAAACCGCATATAAAATTTATGACTTTTATTTTTTTTAATTAATTATTTGACTCTCTCTCGTTTACCTAGTTACCGACATAATTTATTTATTCAATAACTTTCTTTAAATGTAGATCATTACAATACTTATGATATTGTAATTCTAAAGTAAAGATTTTTTAAGTACCCACTTGTATTCTATTAAAACGTAATTAAATTTTATACCTTAAAATAAAATTCGTTTCCGAACATCATCACTTAATAAATCTCATTAAATTCACTAGCGTGTTATTGACGTAAACAACTCTTTGCAAATTTATTCCAATGAAATTTGTTTTAATAATACAATTGTACTAATTCAAAGCGATATTTCAATAGACAATATGTCATCGTGGCGTCGGTATAAAACGCACCTGACTTGATTGGTGTTTGAACATTTTTAATTATCGATAAACCATATTTTTTCTTGGTAAATTCGCGTTTAATTAATAAAAAAAAAACGTTTCCCAAACTCTTGAACTTTCTCATTACTAGAGTTAAAAATGTCGAAAACTTTTTGCATCCCTATTTTTAAATAAAGTTTACGACAATTAAAACTTTTAAGTGGTTGCGTGGGTTAACCAAGTTGGTTTGCTCGAGAATTTTTTAATACATGTGAAGAATTTCTTTAGTTGGGTTTACTATGTAGCTACTTAGTGAAATTGTGTATGAATTTCAATCCGGATGCATTTTTTTGCCTTTAAATGTTTACAGTATTATAAAGTTTGAAATAACTACTTATGAATAGGCAAGGGTTATTTACGACATACAGAAAATTGCAAAGAAAGTACATATTTAATATTTAATTTTTTTACGTAAAAAGTTGCGTCTATTAAAATACCCTTTTAGCATTAAATAAGTTGACACAATTTTTTTTTATTTTTCTATCCATTTAACAGGTGGAGTAATAAAACGCCCCCCTTTAACCGCGCTATTTGAACAGCAACTTATGATTCGCTACTTCAAAAATTGCCCCAAATTCAAAAAGCACTGACATAACCTCTTTACCTCATGCTGTAGTTTTTTAGGTTTTATAATTTGTCTTGTTTTTCTTACAAATCAGTCTTTTCCAAGACTCATTTCATTTCTACGTGTATGAAAGTGGTATACATCGTAAACTTGACTTCTGCGTGTAGCTTTCTGCGCAAAAAGCCCCACGTTGTGATGATTTATTACTACCTCTATTAAACAGATGAACTATACAGGGTGGTGCTTTTGAAATTGGGCCATAGGTTAATGGTTTTGGTATCAAA
This sequence comes from Abscondita cerata, assembly GCA_030710515.1. Taxonomy (NCBI): domain Eukaryota; kingdom Metazoa; phylum Arthropoda; class Insecta; order Coleoptera; family Lampyridae; genus Abscondita; species Abscondita cerata. Next base: position 130,991 of record JALBCR010001873.1, read on the forward strand.
ATGAACCTAAAATTAGTCCGTATTGCTGTTGCTATTAAGGGTCAGCTGAATTTCACGTTGTTTTCAAAAATTTGTCAATAAAAATAAAAGTAAGTTTTGATAATGAAAGAAAAACAGTATTGGGTTACCTAAACAATCAAAATTCCTACGTTTTTACAATAAGGCTGAAAGGAAAGTCATTAAAAAGCAAATAAAAGCTTTATTCTCAAGGAAATTAAATAGGAAGGTTACAATAAATAAACATCAAACATTACTAAATTTTATTGATAAATTTTCAAAAAGACCGTGTAATTCAGCTGATTTCTGATAGCGAGCGCTATGCGCAATAATTTTAGCTGCGTTTTGATACCAAAACCATTTTCGTCACTTGAAAGGGCAAGCAGAAATTCAAAAAAACTAGTTCACAATGCTAAATCCCTATGACCCGTTTTCATCAGCACCACCCTGTAGAATATTTTTTGATTCTATGTTTAAAATAAAGTTCTCTTTTGTTAAAGCTTGCATCTTAACCTTAAAATTTTCTAAACAATGTTTTTATATTCCAATTATAAAATATTATAACCGTACACAAAATGTTCAAAAATTAAAAATAATAAAAGGAAGATTTTTAGTGACAATTAGTTGATTATCTTAAATGGAACCTATTTGTATCACTCTGTATGACTTTTAAAAGAAACCCAAACACATATGTAGAATAATTTTAAAATATTTAAAAAAACGCCACTATTTTTCGTGCGGTATATGGTTAAAAGAAACTTTCAGAATATCTGGCAAAAAATAATATGACGTCACTTCACTACAAAAAGTTTAACTTATTATGGTAATTTTTTGGTAAATTACCCCTCCAAGAAACGTTCACATCAGACTATACAATAGAGTTTGTCAGTGTGTCAAAGACAAAGTCAGAATACGTCGCCTTTCTTGTGACGGTTTTTTCTTTTCTGTGAATTTTATTTAATACATTCGTTTTCGCTCAGTTGTGATTTAATACTGTATTTCTTTTGTTTTGCACACTGCCGTATGCCGTAAGTGTAAAAGAAATTTCTTTATCAACGCAAGCGCTATTTTGTCAATCGTTTTAAAACTACCACCTAGGGGTAAATTAAATTACCACATGGAGGCAAAACTAGCCCATGAACAAAATTTACGTCCCTTATTTATCGTACTGGCAATATCTTTTTAATGTATCTTCTTATAAAGCTGAAGTTGTCGTAAGCTGCCTACATCGGAACTGCTGCAAGCTATTGATACCAGACGATCTTCGATCAGTCTAACACTTTTGGATACCAGCCAGCTCTTTGTTCATTATTCTTTCTTGATCGTTGACATCCAACAACTTGGTATTTACCTGGAGAATATGACAAACCCCAACAACAACACAGAAGATAGGTTGATCTAGTTTTAAGATACCTTTTTTCACGCAATTGTTATTGAGAACTTCCATAATTATAATTGCATATATGTTCAAAACAGAACCGGAATTAACTATTATTTAGCGCCTTTTGTGACAATTTTTGTGGTCAAGGGACGCCCCTTAAAATCAATTTCACGTTTGTTTGCGCCAGTATTTCATTATTGGAATTAAATTTTAAATCAGTTATTTAAATATTATTAGAAAACTAATCTTGATATATTTAGTACTGAATTCGCGTGCGTGCTATAATTAAACTTGTTCTGGATGCGTGGATTACTTATTCGGCCCTTGAGAAAACGATATTTCTACCAGATACTAGTCTATCTATCTGTGATACGATCCGCATTATTTACATTTATTTGTTAACCATATTGTTATTCCCTACGATTATATCTATATACAGGTTGATTGTAAATTTAAGGCCACTTGATTTATTCTTTTATTATCCATGATAGACAAAAAGTTTATTAAGAAAAGTTTTACAAGTATACAAAATGAGTATTTTCCAAACTTTGCACAAAATGACTGACTTCCGGTTTAAGTGGAAATGATATCAATTTTATTTTTTTAAACGAATCATGTTGTATTTTTTTGGCTAAAGTGATTCTTTGATAAATTTTCTTTAAGAAACTATAACACAAGTATAGCGCTAAAGTTACTAATAAATTAATTATTTATTATTCAAAATCTAAAGAGATGCTTTCGATTGGTACAATTATTCTTAGGAGGATGTGAAAATTAAAAGGGGAACAACAGTGAAAGTAATATCCAAAATACTAACCAAAGTTCAGTTTATCCAACACACCAACCTAACTTATTAACCTAATTCCTAGAATATTCTTTAACCGTTATTACCTGTTCAGGGACATCAAAGCACTTTTACTATCAGTAGCTGCTCTTTAAAATTCATTAGTAAAATAGATATTTAAAGTATTAGAGTATAAAACCTTGTCAAACATTAGGTCTTTCTTAAAATACTGCAAGGCGAAAGAGGCTGCTTGTGTTCTTTAAAAGTGATTTCAGAATCCAAAATAATGTCCTTTTTTGTCTTCCCACACCATTTCGTGTTCAACCTCAAAGTAGACTTTGAGGTCATTTCTGCCACATGTAGTTGTAGTGGAAGAATGCCTTCGTAACCTCTGTGTGTGTGTGTGTGAAGGAAGAGTATAGAGGTGGTAGTTATTTTTTGATTTTGGAACATCACGCACAAGAACACAACAACCTTGAATTGTTCCATGACACTCCAGGAACCGTCACATTTGACCTTTACACGTTTGTCCCAATTAGTTTTATGTTAACAACAACTCACCAGTTTAGCACAATCCTTGTCATTTTCTTACTTATAGTGGAGAAGCTGCTTCATTAAATGGTTATAAAAAACACCACCTTGTAGACAGTTTCTACTAACTCCAAATGTACCACCTCCAAGTACTCCAATCTTGGAATTACTGTTGCTTTATTAAACCACATTTTACATTTTTCTAAGAATACCTCATTGAGAACCAGTTCTTGGTAGTTTAAAGATCTTTGAATTCCTTTTATTACTAAATGTAATGTGCCTCGATCCAAATCAGAAATCTGATAGAAATTTGGCCGTTTCATCGGCAGTGAGCGTTTGAGGCTGGTATTTTGTTAGTTCGTATTCTTGGATCATCATTTTTTTACTTACTTAGTATTCATTTTGCATGATCTTTTCCCGCTTTCCTCCAAATCGAGTTTCTATTAGTTTTTGTAACTTTATAGTCTACTTGTAACAGTTTACTTAATTCAGTGTAAATATTCCTTAACTATTTCTTTAAATTTCGTATTCGTTGTATATAGTTTCTTGTTTACTGAAATGTATTCGTGTTGCCTCTTCATTTCTATTTCTTTCAAATTTGTATTTATTCTTATGATTGCTTATCACTCCTTGTACTTTTGGTCGGGCAGACATTTTAGCTCATTTTTCGTTTGGCGTTCGTTTGGGCAATGTTGAGTGGTATGAATTTAATTAGTCCTAGAAATAATTATAAAGGGATGCAACCACCAACAGGCAAAAATATAACTTCCATAAGTTTAGTTGGTGAAGTATATTAAACCTTGTTAAAGGGATATAATCCAATTCGAACGAACAAAAGTTAAAGCACACTTTTTCAAAGGCGAACAACGGTAAGCTTAACTGTCCTGATCATCCTCTTATCTAAGTCCACTTCGTTTGTACCTTTTATTTAGGGTCACACTCTCACTTTGTCTACAACTGATGTGTTCGATGAATTAGAGGCAATAGCCAGGCTGAACTGCATCTTACATCGCCCCAGCCGAGCCTTCCTGGTCGCCGCAGTCAAACTACGGTCTCTGGTCTCTTCGATCCAGCATCTGCGGAGGGTTTGATTCTTCCTGTTTGTGATTGTCCTTGTTCATATTGATAATTGAACTCAGTAATTGTTGCTATACCGAGCCATGTAAATATTCATATCTATGGGTTTAATTTAGTACTTGGTGTATAATTAATTGTTGGAAATACCTGTACATATTTGTTTGCGTTTCCTTGTTGTCGAATTCGATTAACTTCACATAACACAAATCAATTTAATCTGTACACGCTACGGTCGCAAGGAAATATAGAAAACTGAAAAATATATCCTAATAAATTAAAGTAAAACAGACCCTAAAAAATTAAAAAAAAAACACAATAATCAATCCAGAATCAGGTTATGTACAAGCGCTTCGACAGCTCCTGCAACTAACGACACATTTATATACATACAGGGTGATTTCTTTACTGAACCAAGCGTAAATTTTCTTAACCTTATAGATACATTTTTTTATTAAATTAATTATATCGTTTAAAAATTAAATTCGATTTATCTTGGGAATTGGCGCAACATTTATACATACAAAAATATTATTCATTATTTTGTTTTTCTCTAAATTGATCTTACTGGCTTTGTTTATAGTTATTTGGGGGTTATATTTTTTGTTTCGTATCTGGATTTATACGTATATCTACGTTTTGATTAAACGAATAAATTTCTGTCTACTTTCGAAATATTTCGTTTTATTTTTACGTTTTGGGGGTTATTGACATTTTGTTACGAGTGCCACTGGATGAGGCTATCCAGTGGGTCTGCTGGATGTAATACATAGCCGTGACCTGGCGCCCAGATTATTCTGGAAGTTTCCTTTTGAAATCGAACTCCCCATTTGCCAAGGGAGCTAGTTGGCAAGCCTGCTACAATCCCGGTGTCCCAACCACGGTCAACGTGCAATTTTGGCCCCAACGTGGGCCCGAGCATTTATTCCCTGCACTGGTTTGCCTTTGCTTTTACGTACCCCATTTTTTTCATTTTGTCCAATCAATTTTGTTTTGTTTCAGATTTTTTTTTTTTCCTTTCTATTTCTGGTTTCATGTAAATAGATAACTATTAGTTGGATTGTGACTATTATTAATTTCCCATATTTACCTGTTAGTGGTAGTTAGTTATTTTGTTTTTTTGTGAAAACTTTAGTTGTTGTTCGACATGGCGGAATCTAAAAGATTTAATATTAATTATTTAAAGAAGGACGAGTTAGAATATGAGTTATTAGTTAGAGGGTATCCGGCATAGAGAATAAGTCAGTGGAGGAACTACGAGCTCGACTAAGGCCCGTATTAAAACTGGAAAAAATTAGGTAGTCCCTTAAAAAGAAATTTAGAATTTATAATGGTAGATACGGAACTAGCTACGTTGGCAAACTAAACTTAAAATTTTAAATGAATCAATTATTAAATTACGTCCAGGGAATCAAGAACTGAAAGCGTGCAAGCCCGTGTTTTGCATTTATTAAAAGAATAGATAGGTTAAAGTCTCTCCCTTTAAGTGCTGAGCAGGAAGCCTTACGATCCACCTGTCTTGAAGAAGTTTTCGATCTTCTGAAAGGCTAGATAGATTTGAAACGTCATTCTCATATAGGTTCCTTACATTTAATTGAGCATTGAATCTAGCGACTCTGGACACTGCTAGTCCACGAAAAAGCGCACCTATAGTGCCCGATTGTTTGTCTCGTTCTGTTCCTGTAATTGACGAAATTAGTTCTCATAGTTCCGCATTAGAATTTGAATAGTGACGAAATTATGGATGAAATGGTATAAAGGGATGTTGAGTAAAGTTGGTAAAAATGCGTCGAAATTTTCTGCGGTGGCGTATTGATAATTTTAAGTTGTATAAATTTGTAGTTAGTAAGTTACCTGAGTTGTTTGAAGATTCGTATAATTGGAAACTTGTTGTTCCGAAAAATTGCGCAAACAATTGGTTATTAAGTACATAGTTGTTCTACTTCTGGTCATCCTGGCATCTTCAAAACCCATCAAAAGTTGCTCGGAAAATTTTACTGGCCCAAGATGAAGGCCGATGTGGCGAGTATTATCAAAAGTTGCACAGTTTGTTTAGCAACCAAGGTTGAGCAAAGACGTCCTGCCGGATTAATGGATCACGGCCATCGGTGAATAAACCATTTACAGATGCTGTCCACTGATATTATTGGCCCTTTACCCAGAAGTACCAAAGATATTGTTATATATTAGTTATTACCGATTATTTTGAGTAAATTTGTTTTAACCTCCCTCTCGCAAAGCTACCGCTAAACTGTCTGTACATATATGAAGATCATGTTTCTTTTATTTGGAGTCCCAGAATTTATCATATCGACAATGGTGTTCAGTACAAAAGCAAAGAATTCCAAAAGTCTTTGCAAAATTACAACGTCACAATTATGTACAATCTTTGTACCATCCTCAAAATAACCCGACCGAAAGAGTTAACAGGGTTATAAAAACAATGTTACCTCCTATTGGAGACAACCATCGTACCTGGATAAGCATTTAAGTGCAATCAGTTGTCCATTCGGACTTTGGTGCATGAGAACCACTGGATACACTCCATATCTTATTACGTTTGGCAGAGAACATGTTGTCAATGAAATTACTTCAAAGATCTTCGTTTAGCCAACGATTCCACGATAAATTATATAGAGACGCTGAAGTACGAAAAATAGTCTAGGACAAATTGTTTGAAGACTGAAAATTAGATTGAGAAGGGCATATTGCCATCGCAAACATACCTATGACTTACGTAAAGACCGATTGAGTATAGTGGTTGGTCAATCAGTATGCGTAGAAATTTTCTCTGTCCAATCTCTTGATTATTTTAATTCTAAATTGGCTCGAAATAGTTGGACCCTTTAGTAAGGAGAAAATTAGGTCAATGTACCTATGAATTAATGGATCCAGTCACTAAAGTTACAAAAGGATCTTGGCATTTAAGGATCTTCGACCAAGTCCTGACGAACTTGGAAATTTAGTGAGGGGGGATTGTAACAGTTTACTTAATTCAGTGTAAATATTCCTTTAACTATTTCTTAAATTTCGTATTCGTTTATATAGTTTCTTGTTTACTAAATGTATTCTGTTCCTTTTCATTTCTATTTCTTTCAAATTGTATTTATTCTTATGGATTAGCTTATCCTCCTTGTACTTTTGTCCACATTTTGAGCTCATTTTCGTTTGCGTTCGTTTGGGCAATGTTGAGTGGTATAATTTAATTAGTCCTAAAAATAATTAAAAGGGATCAACCACCAACAGGCAAAAATATAACTTACCATAAGTTTAGTTGGTGAAGTATATTAAACCTTGTTAAAGGGATATAATCCAATTCGAACGAACAAAAGTTAAAGCACACTCTTTCCAAAGGCGAACAACGGGGTAAGCTTAACTGTCCTGATCATCCTCTTATCTAAGTCCACTTCGTTTGTACCTTTTATTTAGGGTCCCTCTCCTTTTTGTTTACAACTGATTGTTCGATGAATTAGAGGCAAAGCCAGGCTGAACTCATACTTACATCGCCCCACCGACCTTCCTGGTCCCGCAGTCAAACTATTTCGTCTCTGGTCTCTTCTGATCCAGCATCTGGGCGGAGGTTTGATTCTTCCTGTTTGTGATTGTCCTTGTTCATATTGGATAATTGAACTCAGTAATTGTTGCTATACCGAGCCATGTAAATATTCATATCTATGGGTTTAATTTAGTACTTGGTGTATAATTAATTGTTGAAATAGCCTGTACATATTTGTCTGCGTTTCCTTTGTTGTCGAATTCGATTAACTTCACATACACAAATCAATTTAATCTGTACACGCTACGGTCCAAGGAAATATAGAAAACAAAAATAACCTAAAAATTAAATAAAACAGACCCAAAAATTAAAAGAAAAAAAACACAATAATCAATCCAGAACAGGTTATGTACAAGCGCTTCGACAGCCCTGCAACAACGACACATTTATATACATACAGGGTGATTTTTTACGGGAACCAACTAAATTTTCTTAATCTTTATAAATACATTTTCTTATTAAATTAATTATATGCGTTTAAAAAATTAAATTCGATTTATCTTGGGAATTCGCAACATTTATACATACAAAATATTATTCATTATTTTGTTTTGCTCAAATTGATCTTGAACTGGCTTTGTTTATAGTTATTTGGGGTTATATTTTTGTATCGTATCTGGATTTATACGTATACTACGTTTTGATTAAACGAATAAATTCTGTCTACTTTCAAATATTTCGTTTTATTTTTACGTTTTGGGGGTTATTGACATTTTGTTACGAGTCCACTGGATGAGGCTATCCAGTGGGTCTGCTGATGTAAACATAGCCGGACCGGCGCCCAGATTATTCGGAAGTTTCCTTTTGAAACAACCCCCATTTGCCAAGGACTAGTTGGCAACCCTCTACAACCCCTGTGCCGCAACCACGGTCAACGTAGCATACTGTCGCTTTTGATATTCTTTCGCTATTCAATGATTAACACAATTTTGCTTTTGGACTCTCAATCTCCTTGTAACACCATGGGATAAAACTCCGATGGGAGGCTGTTTTCAATCGACATAACTGTTGGTCACCTACCAGGTTAAGATGATAATTCTTGATTGCTTCAATTCCTCTATTGTGTTTATTTCCTCGAAGTCAATATCAAAAATCTCTAATTAAAGCTTATTGTAAGATATCCTCAATCATAGGATTGTTTCAAGCAAAACTCGGCAATCTACCACCTAACAATCCCTAAATGGTTATTTTGCCAGGATCAGAGAGAAATTATATTTTTTCACTTAACTTACCCAAAGTGATTTTGACAGCGACAGGTAATGTATAATTTGTAAAGAGGTCCAATAACTAAGATAGAAAAATGTTAACACTAAACCAATTTCTAGACATGATGGTAGTTTTTGATATCCATGATGATTATTTTCACACCATCAAAAACTATAGCGGCTCAATCGAGTGCGCGGTGTTCCATTTCCCTCCCAATTACCATTCAGAAACCTGTAGCTTTAAAAATAGACGCAGGTAGAACAACCACAAGAGTCACCCAAACAGGATCAACCACTGATTGAATCTTCATCTAGCGCAATAGTAGCGTATTATAAAGATTAGAAAAGAAACTATGACCTAACCATAAAGGAATTAAATTAAATATAAGTTAATCTGTACAGCATTAAAATTCAACATCAAATATATTAACTCGTCAGGAGGCTACAGAGACTATAGGAACTTTACAAATTATTTAAGGAGGCTCCTAAAAATTAGATGGTGGCACCCATTGATTACTGGAAATCTCTATTTTCCGGCCAGAGGTAATTTTTTAATGGTTTCTAATTTATTGCTAATTAAATAAAATTTTTGGTATATAAAAATACAAGGTGTAATATGTGAAACCAGGTGTATTAAAAAGTATTTGGATGTATTTGTGTATTGTATACTATGAAGATAAATCAATATAAGGTGTACAGCTAGTTTTAATTAAAAGAGTTCATTCTCTTATTTATATCTACCTATGTTTTAATAACCTGAGTTTCACAATCGCAGAACACGAACATTTTCACTCAAGGATCGTTCTTTTTAACTGAAACTAGCTATCCCTGCTAAAACGAAGTGAAAGTAGGGAGAAGACGGTTATGAGCAGCAAAAATAATGGGTGTGTTCAGAAAACAATAAATGTGAAAATTTTGTCGTTATATATCAAGCCCACAAATCCTAGACAGCGAGTGTATCGTAGTAAATAAGTAACCAATTATCAATAATAAACAAAGTGCATCACGAAATAGTTAATAAAGAAGCAACAAAGTTTGAAATAAGTTGGAAGAATAAGAAAACGTCAAGGTTATAATGAACAAAAAACGTCGTAGAAAACAACCGAGGTCAAAGAGGTCATCGTTCAAAGTCGTTGGAGGTTGCACGCCACCCTTAAATATAATTCAGGTTAATGTATAAGATTGTAATAGTAAAAATTTTTATACAGAAAAAGATTTTCTTTATAAGTAGCTTGCACGTTGCGTTAATTAAAATTCATTTAAATTTAACCAATACATAAATTGTAAGTTTTATTATTTTAGTTGTATTAAAATTTTATTTTAAAATTTTAAAAGTACACCAAAAAAAACACACCACAATTCAAAACAAAAGTTCAGCATTGTGAACCTAAGTATCATTTATTTCAATTCTAAACAGCAAGGTAACCAGCAGGGTTATCATATAAGACGTAGAATGAACATTACACTAAGCACGTTTTAGAAAATAGTATAATTTACGTTCTTAATTAATTTTTATCTTTATAAAGAATATATTTGGAAGGTATCGCAATATAAACACCATAGCTCGATTAATTATCGAATCAAAATTTTGTTTAGGAAATGTTTACAAAAAAAAATTAGGAAATAAATTTTGATTTAAAAACGTCTACAAGGCAATAACTTTTAAATTAAATCAAAAATTAAACATGGTTATTTGGGTTGACGATTATTACTTATTTTTAAAAAACAACCTACTAATTATTGTAAGTTATTATAAAAAATAATTAAACTCTCTATTAGTAGATTCATTTACTTATTTACAAATCATATTTTTCTTAACATCATAATAACACATAAGACCCATACTTCCAGTTGTCCAACATAACAAGCAAATAACTTGAGCTGTTACCCTGCCAGCAAAAGCCCAGATTTTAACATTATCGAAAATGTTTGGGCTCGAATACTTGCTGTTATCCGAAGACAACAAGGGCCAAATTTATACTTCAGTAAACCGTAATGCAACTAATTGCAGCCATTGATACCGCATGGGAAACGATTAATATTAATTGATATTGATACCTTGTTAGCGTCAATGAGCAGACGCCTCCAAGAATGTATCAATAGATAATGGAGGTCAACACCCATTATTGATTTCTTATATTTTTATTTATATAGTAATACCTTTATTTATAAAAAACGTTTTCTATTTAATTTTAAACTATAACTTGGTATCTTAATATAATTATGTAATAAATTCTTGTCAAAAAATAAATATATACGTTGACAATAAGAATTGCCTTGAGTTTTTATTTTCACTTTTATATTAACTACAGAAAAAATGAAACGTCATAAAATATGACATTTTGTAAGGACTAAATATTATGAATAGAGAGTTTAATGATTTTTTTAATAACTTACAATAATTAGTAGGTTATGATTTATTTAAAAAATAAGTAATAATCAGTCAACCCAAATAACCATGTTTAGTTTTTTGATTTAATTTAAAAGTTATTGCTTGTAGACGTTTTTAAATCAAAATTATTTCTAATTTTATTTTGTAAACATTTCCTAAACAAAATTTTGATTCGATAATTAATCGAGCTATGGTGTTTAATTAGCGATACCTTCAAATATATTCTTTAAAGAAAAAATTAAGTAAGCAACGTAAATTACCTATTTTCTAAAACGTCTTAGTGTAATGATTCATTCTACAGTCCTTTCTATAAGATAACCCCTGCTGAGAACTACCTGCTGTTAGAATTGTAAATGATACCCTTAAGCCCGCTTCACAATGTGCAAACTTTTGTTTAAAGAAATTGTGGTGTCCAAGTTTTAAATTTCATGAGTGTACGTGCTTTATTTAAGAAGTCAAGATCTTGAGGTATGGCAGGTATGCACTTTTGATGAAATTTTGTAGTATATTTTGCAGTAAGGAACGATACAAAACGCAAGGGCTTCTTTGAGTTCCTCAGTTGTCTCAGGATGGTTCGTATAGACCTTACTTTTCAAAAAACCCCAGAGAAAATAGTCCAAACAAGTTAAATCACAACTTCTTGGCGGCCAGTTTTGGTCTCCGAAACAAGAAATTACTCGACCTAAAAACTTGGTTTGTAACAAAGTCATTGTTTCCCTTCCTGTTGAAACCACATCTCATCTTAAGTTCATTCCGTCTAATTCTTGCAAAAAGGTCTGTCAACATGGCCCGGTAACGATGACCGTCGACAGTCACGGCGGCACCTTCATCATTTTTCCCATTTTTATAATGGGTTTTCACTATTAACTCTTCCAAGCTATAACGCACCATTTTTGTAAATGTCTCTGTTTTAATTAAACAAACAACAAATATGGCGGACTCAGAAATTGACAGTCAAAAACGGCGCGCAATTCGAAATTCAAGTTCTTGCTGAGACACTTTTTACAAGAATTAATAGAGTTTCATGTTTAATAGAATTGTAACACCTCCAAATAGTGCTATACTAAAAGCAAGTTTATCGACAGATCTATTATACATCTATTAAACAAGCATTTGAAATTCTAAAACAAACCCCGGAGTGCCATGTTGACGAACAAATGAGTGCTTAAAGAGTTTCTTGGAACAGGTATTTTATATTATTATGTCATTTTCTACATGGATCTATAAAAATTTGAATTTTATGTTTAGGAGTCTATTTTTTACAGTAATATGACAGTTGTAAACATTAATAAAATAAATTATACTATAATACCAACAAAAAGTATTACTATTTTTTTACATACAAAACAAAATAAATCGGTTTTTCCTCCACATCTTGTAAATAAGATGGGAGTTAAGCGGCGGTTTCCAAACCGAAAATTTTCACACCCCTTTTTATTACTTTTTTCGGCTAATTAGATTAGTATTTTGTAATGTAGCACAAAATTTTTGTCTGGTGATCAGTCGTATGTAATCACGATATCTAAAAAAAAACACTGATCTGATTTCAAAGAAGCTTGGTACATAAATTTTTTTATTGTGCCAGAGATATGACAATAGTTTGGGCATATTCTGAATACTACATATTTTCAAATAAAATTCTAAAGGAATTAGTATTTAAAATATAAAAGACTTTTGTTTGAATTTTATTTAACAATATTTTTAACAATAATAATTACCCAAAAAGTTATAATAAAAATTTTTGGAAATTTTACTATTTATAACTATTAGTTGTATTATTTTTCTTAAAAGTAATTTCTTCGTTCTTCAAACGTAATTTCTTCACTTTTTGTATCAATATTTGTTTTACACAATTTCAGATGTTTTATTTTATTTTTCAAGCAAAATGGTTATTTTTAATAAACACTATAAATACCTCGTACCGCCAATACTTTAGAAACAAGGCTTTCGCGTAGAACTCCACAGCTTTCCGATACTAACAAACGTAAAAAAGTGATAGTATGCAGTGACAAATCATTTTGTTTAAAAAATAAAATAAACGTCTAAGAGCGCATTGAAAGTGCGTCGCAAATTATATATTTTTTTTTTCATTTTTTTGTGAAAAAAATTTTTTCGATCATAGACACAAAATCACAATATACTTTCTCAAATAATAATTATATGAATAATAATTGAGTTCTTATAGTTGTATCTTCTTCGATTATACTATATAATAATGCAAGTTGAACGTAGCGAAGGAAACCCTTCTTATCGATTAGGGTAAAACGCAATTCAAAGGAACGAACGTTTCGATTTCACATGAATAGCCAAACAGGATTAGGATTAGATTATGTTTAATTAATGTTATTTCCGGATAGGTAAACCGTGGATCGCCACGTACTACCACAAACTCTATCGTGTACTTGCTCCAATTTTAAAATTCATTAACACCGAGAAGTTGTTCTTTAATTAAGCATCAAATTTCGTTTGTTGATTTTCTTCTTTTTCCGTATGTAGGTGTTGTTTTTTTTTACATACAACTCGACATCAGATTTTTATTTTTTGCAAATACCTATCACGCGAGGGTTTATGTTCGTTTTTATGTATATGTTCAATGAGAGGTAACAATAATTGTTTGTACGAAGGTATTTGTATCCAAGTAATTGGCTGAAAACTTGTCAGATTAATAATTTATACAGTACATATTTCATGGTTCAGTAATGGTTATTACCCATTTGTTTTAATTAAGTTGTGGTTTACTCGGGTTACACAGTAATCAACCGTTTGAATGTAATGTGACTAGTTGTTTAAATATTGATACAATGCAAAACGTAGAACGCATATATTTAGTAAAGCTAAAAATTATAAACAATTAAAATGAAACTTCAATACTAACGATGGACTTGAGGATATTTTTTAGTTGGAATAACAAACTAAACCTTGAATTTGTAGCAACTTTCTTTAATAATTTTCGTAGATGGTTTATTTAAAAATTCACCTTCACGAAAGTCTCATGTTCTACCCATACATTTATGAATCATTAAGTTTGATTCGTACTAAAATGAAAGTGTATTACATCCGTATAGTAATGAAAATTATGACGATTAATGAAACAATTTAAATAACAAAATAAAACATTACTTAGGTTATCTGGATGACCATTTAACCGTTAAACCACTTGCAAAAATTTTATAATTGTTGATACTTCTGTACCTTCTACAAACTTGTAATGAGTTTTTCTAGCGAAACAATTGCATATTTCGGCGAAGTGTAGTTAGATGGCAGTAGTTGTTAGGAAATGATTTTCTCATTTTCCAAATAATTGTTTTGTCGGTTATTTTTTCTGTTCCAAATAGCACAAACTGTAATTTATTAATTAACGGCGTAGAAATCCACAGGTATATGTGTTTATGAAATAGTGCGTGAGTATCTTGGTCGTTTGTATCGCAAAGCTATTATAGTTTTTATAGCGTAAAAATCTATTAAAAAATCTCTTTGAATTTGAATTAGGTTCTTTTCCTATCTTACTTGAACGTCCTTTTAATATTCCGCTGGTCGAGTCTTATTAAAAGACTGGTTCTTACTCTGATCTCTTGTGTTCATAACACTGAAGTACTGATCTATTGTAATCATTCGCTAGCCTTCCAAACACTTTAAAAAGAAGATCACATCAAAGATAAGACAAACTGCATATTAATTGTAACGCCACTTTTATATTAAATTCGAAGAGAGATTCTACAGGAAAATATCAGTAGCATACTGATATATTTTTTTACCTTTTGAAAAACTTTTTCTTTCTCTCCTCCCTATGTCCACCAGATTACTTTTCTTAATAACTCATTTAAAATTTGTCGTTTTTTGCATATTCAAGTATAAATCTCCGATAATAAAAGATAATAAGTCATCATTTCGAGAAATTGTAACATCTTTAAATTTCTTGGCGAGAGTATTTATTTATCTCTTCAAGGAGTTCCTTTCGTACTTTTGTTTCATTCAGCTCAATCTCACATTCCAAGGATGCCGTTCTTTTTTGGGAAAATTCACATTTGTCAAAGTTTCCCTTCATATCGTCGTTCATTTCTTATCCACTGGAACCAAGTCTCTGTCTCTCCTTTCATTGCTCTCCCAGCAATTTTCAACTTTCTATCTTTGGACAATTTTCGCATAAACTGTCCTTCCAGATTTTCTATAAATAACATCGGCGAATGATAGATGTTTCTGATGAATTTCGGTATATCGTCAGTGTTTATTTTTATTAATTTGTCTAATTTTTTTGCTGTCGGGCAAGCTTCACTTTTCCTCGATCCTTCTTTCTATTGTGTCTCTTTGATTCTTCATATACTTCGTACTTCTGCCCTGGGCTGCTCTCCACTCATATCTTTTTTCCATCAGTACCATACAATTTCTCACTTCTTTTTCTTTTCGTTTTCGAGTATTCTTCTTTTTTTTTACTCTTTGTCATTATTTTCAACGTTAATTGTTATATCCTATATCTATTTGTTTATTATACTTTCTTTGGAAACTTTCCTCCTAATTTTGTGGTTCATGTTTTTATTAATTTCCTCAAGCAATTTTACAGTTTTCCTATATAATCCACCTATTTTATCTTCTAATTTCTTTACCCAGTTATCTGTGTTTTTTAATCTTTTATATTAAGGCTTTGAGGCTTATTATCTATATGTTCTCTTTTCTATTCATACAACTTCTTTAACAGTTCCATTACCAATTGTAGATGATCATTTTTTTTTGGTCTCTTTATCTCTTAATTTGTTTTTCCTTCTTTATGCTTAAATAAATTTGTTAATGTCTTCTTCTCGTCTTCTGAATTTTGCTCCATGTCTTGGTATTTTGCTTCTTTTGCCATCTTTCTTGTGTACATGTTTTTTGTTATGCAATTCAATTATTTACTTTTACTTTAATATACACCTATAAATTAATTTCCTAAGAATAACTGAATTATTTTTTTAA